>JBBPBS010000749.1:1184189-1202807 GCA_037974835.1 Cicer judaicum
ATTTTTTTTAAAATCTTTTCAAAAAACTAAAATATTTTAAAATTGAATTTTTCAAAGTCTAAAATGTACCAAAAATAATAGAAACTAATAGGTCACAGCAATTAAAATTACGAAAACATATTAATGTTGATAAAATAAACTAAAATATGATGTCAAATTTCTTAACATTGGTACTTTAGGTTCATGTTTTTAAGATGTACTTTAGAATAATTTATTAATTTAATTAGTTTATATTGTATGTGAAAATATTTTTTATATTATCAATTAATTATAAATTATATATACTAAAATATTTGATTTTGATTATAATATTTTAAAAGATGTTGTTTTGTAAAAAATGTTTTTTTTTGGACAGAAATACCTTAAAATCTATACAAACAATAATTCATAATTGATAGATGATATAATTTTGTTTATATATATGATGATATAAATTATGTGATTAAATTATTATTTTTTTTATTATTTATGTCATTAAATTATTTATATAGTGTTAATTATGAGACATAATATGTTCACATTTTTGGTGATGTACATCATCAGATTATTATGAACATTAAGAAAAAAAAGCAAATCTTAACCATGAGAAGGTGCTTGTAGATGTGATAATAAATATATAAAAAATAAAATTGATTAATGGGAATTTTCATGTATAGGTGGTCCCACAAGCAGAAAACGAAAGCAAATGTGCCGAAGGTGCAGCTTATAATGGTGAAGGGGACAAAGAAGTGCAAAATTAATGTTTATCTCTTCTATTCACTATCAGATATGACACATACCAAAACGCAAAGGATTCACATTTTTTTTTTTCAATTTTTTTATTAGATAGTTTATTTTAACCATTCTATTCTGTTTGTATTTAACTTTTTTTCTTTCTTGAAATAGTTTATTTCCCTTTAACTTCGTCTCAAAAGTTTGTTGTTTCATTTATAACGGTTTTTCTTTTATTAATTTTTTTTTATCTTTTAAATTTTTGTTTTATTAAAAAAAATTTAGAGTGAAGGGATATTGTCTTTCTAAATAGAGAAGACCTTAGAAATCATTAAACACATAAAAATTGATTTATCATATTTAATACATATTATTTTAATACTAAATTAAATAATTTAAATTGTAATTTAATTTTTTTTTATATTTAAATAATATGTTAAAGATATTTAAGTTCATAATATTACGATAAACCACTCACAACTAATCACTATTACATCTTTCAACTCCTCTCTCCTCTCTCAAAAACAAAATACTATTTTTAGTTTTTCTTTGTTCTTTTCCGTTTTTGATTATGAATTCTTTCTCGGTTTTAGTTTCAAGATTACTATTCTCTTTCTTCCATTTTCAATTTCTTCTTCAAACACTTTACTTCTTTCATTTTCTTTGTTTCAATTCATATCATGTTAACAATGTTGTTTCCTCGTTTTCCATCGCATGCTCTATATGAATCCTACCCCATTCATTGTTCAATTCACTAAGATTTTAGGTTCTATCGTGAAGATGAAATATTATCCAACTACTATTTCCCTTTCTGAACATTTGAAATTCAATGGAATTAAACTTCATATTGTTACTTTTAATATCTTGATTAATTGTTATTGTCACTTACGTCAAATGAATTTTTTTTTTCTTTATTCGCTAAAATTCTCAAGATGGGATTTCAAGAAGATATTATAACTTTGACTATTTTATGAAAGGTCTATGTCTTAACAACAAGGTTCAGGAAGCTATGCACTTTCATGATCATGTTAATAAGTGTTAGCGTTTCAACCTCTTTAAATGGAAGTCAAACTAGAAGAAAAAAAAAAGGAATGGAATAAAATGAATGTGTTATTGTTTATTGAGATCAATATGCTATTTATACATAGCCTCTATTACATTGTTTCTAACTACCTTCTACTTAACTAACTAACTGAATGGTTAGTTAGTTTGTTAGATACAATTAAACTAACTTGAATTACACAAAACTGAATACGGAGAATGTTCTCCGTTATTCACTCACAAACCAAGAATGTTATTGGTTTCCAACACTCTCCCTTAATTCAAGTTTCTTCAATCAAGAGGTCTTCCACTACCATTAGCCAAAGTAATTGTCATTAATGCAGCAACTTCCATGAGCCATGATAAAGGGTCCCACATATCCTATAAGAACTTCAAAAATGTGCTCTCATTTTTCTCTTCCAACTTGTTTGGTCCAAATAATTGAAGATAATTTAATCATTCCTCTAATGTTAATCCTTTTCTTGAACATTTCAACTGCTCAAGCACTTCATTCTCTATAATTCTTTCCCTTTCAACTTTACTACTATTACTTGACTTCACATAAAGCTTGCACTTCACTTTATGTACAACTACTACATTTTTCTCTTCTGACTTCTTCACTGATGGGCTGTTCGGTTGTTCCAATTGTTTAAAAGCATTTCTAATCTTCATTGTACTTTGGATATACTCATCATGATATTTTACCTCGACAACATCCAATGCAGATTTTAACTACACTACTTCAACTCTAACCGGGACAAGCTCGACTTTGAGTTGTTTTATCTTTGTTTTCAACTTCAATATAAGCTTATTATCACTAGCTTCAGTTTTTTAACTTTGAATCAAGCAAGGCCTTCAACTGCACCAATTCAACTACATAAACTTTTGTTTTCTCGACATGAACCTCGACAACTTTAGTTGTATCATCCGCATGATTCAATGGTTGCTTCTTGGCATCACAAACCATTTATTCAATAACTATAATTCCTTTTGTGATTGCACCTTGATGTGATAACCTATGAGAATCAATAGCCATTGTAACAAACAAAACAACTAGCAATGCAATTTAAATTCCACCAATCACAAGCACCAAAAGATTGTCAATTCCATCTCTATACTTTCTATGTTGTATTGGATACATCACTATAAGCTCAATAAGAATACCAATAGCAATTGAATAAATGCAGAAAATTCCAATAGATGTAAACACCTTTTGAAAGTGTCCAACTTGGTTATTACCATCAACCACAAGAGCTGCTTTACCGTAAAAGGTGTGAACACCAGTAGCATACATAACTGATTTCTCGTTCCTCACATTTCTAAGCTATTTCTGCCATTCTTCTTCACAATTTTAATTCCAACATGTTCCAATTCAAAAACTCATAACTTTTCAATCTCATATTCCTTTTTAGCCAATTTTGGAGCCACCAATGCTTCCTTGAGTTTCTTATTTGCTGCCTCAACCACTCTCTGTGCTTCTTTCAACTCATCAATAGTTTTTGCCTTCTCCTTCTCAGCCTGAAGAGTTTGTTCCTTTGCTTTCTTTGGATCTTCTTGAGCCGCATTCAACTATTTATGCAATTCCAAACGCTTCTATTTTGATTTAGCCTGCAACATGTCCTCTACATTACTTTCTGGGTCACGTGAAACCTCCACATTATTGACTTTCTCTGAACCATCATCTTCTCGTTCAACCAACAAAACATCCTCTCCCTCACTTTTTGTTGTTTTTCTATTTCTTCTTTTGATCACTATATTTCTAGCTCCCCAAGCTTCCAAAGTTCTATCATCAACAAATATGATCTTGCTCCTTCTTGATGTATCAACATCAACCAACCATTCTCTCTAGCTTGTCATCTAATTAGGGAAACTCGTATTAGGAAACCAGAACTGAGACGAAGATTGTTCTGAAAAACGGAGAATGTTCTAAAAACGGAGAATGTTCTGAAAACGAAGAACGTTCTTTGTTTGTGGTAGCAATCAACAAAACTATATTTGAGTCTGAATCTGAATCTTCTTGGGCAACACAAGCTTAATCTTGTTCTTTCTTCTTATGTTTTCCTCCTTTACTAGCCCAACATTCTCGAGCAAAATGTCTAAATTGCTCACATTTGTAACATTGTACCTTCTTCTTATCAAGTTTCTTGATTTTTCTTTTGATTTGCCACTTATATTGCTCCTTTCTGATGAAGACTTTGACTCGTCATCAAATTACTTGTACTTATTTTTCTTCCATTTCCTTTTATGATATCCTTTCTTGTAATATTGCGCTGCCAGTGCCTGATCCCCAGAGTTACTCCTACTCCTTTCGTCCATTCTTTATTCCCGTGCTTCCAAAGTTCCCTGCAACTCTTCAAGACTCAATGTGGAAATGTCTTTGGATTCTTCAATTGCACACACAACATAATCGAACCTAGGATGAGATGATCTCAAGATATTTTCACACAATTTCTGTTCATTCAACTTCTCACCACAACCAACCATTTGATATGTGATACACCTCAATCTTGAAATCAAATATGCAACCTTCCCGTGCTCATCTATTTGCAACAATTCGAATTGTTTATGTAAGGTCTGCAATGTCATTTTCTTGACCTTTGTTCATCCAGAATAACATTTCTCAAGAATGTTCCAGGCTTCTTTTGCACTTCTTGCATCAAAAGGTTTTGTTAAAGTTGGTTGTGTCAAGGCATTGGTCAAGAATAAATGTGGCTTTGCAATCTTTCTTCTTGTTTTCTTTGAATCTTGATCTATGTTCCTCTGTTGGATTGACCCCCAACTCTTCAAAACCATTTTCTATGATTTCTAATACTTCTAGAAATCCAAACAGTGCAGGAATTTGCACTCTCCATCTATCCCAATCTTTTCCATCGAAATATGGCATATGGGCTGAAAATTTTCCATTGTTGGCACTTGAACTCATCTTCACTTTTGATCCTCACACTTCACTCATGTTTAATCCTTACACTTCACTCGTGATTATCTCTGATTTTTTGAATTTCGCAACCAAGCTCTTCATACCATTTGTTAGCGTTTCAAGCTATTTCATGGAAGTATAAACATTTGGTTAAAAAATCTATTACGTTTGACAGACCAGTCTATATATATTTTATTATTTATTAATGTTATTTTTTATTATCATATTAATAATATTATTTTCTATTTTAAATGCAATCACTCACTATTTATTCTATATTAGGTGGCCGTTTAATATTTGATAGCGATTCTGTATTTAGTAACCGTTCAATCATTCGTTCCACATTTATTTGACAATTAATAATGTGTGCGTTTGTTTCAGAAAAAATTCTATTTTTTAAAAGTAAAAATTATTTTGTAGAATTTAAAAGAAGTTTATTTCAGATTTTTTTAAAATTATTTTATTAAAAAAATTTATTTTTTTATTTAATATATATAAATATGTGATATTAGTATCCAGAGGATAAATGTACCTAAATAAACCGTGGAGTAGAGTTACGCCTAATAAATAATAAATTAATTATAGACCTTTTCATAGTGGTAAGACTTATACCTACTTCATAGTCGTTAATCATGGACCAAAAATATCTCCTTTTAAAGTTATAACAGGATCAAATTATAATTAACCAAAAAAGCAAAAATAAAATAAGGTTAACTTGCGGCCAGTACTGACAGTAAAGTTCACACAGTTTAGTTTCAGGACGTTGTCTCTCTCAGTTTCAGTTTCAAAGTTATTAACCCTTAAAAGGTATGCTTTCTCTCTTTCTTCCATTCCCAATTTGCTTCCAATTTCTTCTTCAAACACTTTCCTTCTTTCATTCTCTTCTCATTCTCGTTTCAATTCCAACGAATTTGATGTTAATCATGCTGTTTCCTCATTCCATCGCATGCTCTCTATCAATCCTACCCCATCCATTGTTCAATTCAACAGAATTTTAACTTCTTTTGTTAAGATGAATCATTATCCCAGTGCTATTTCTCTTTCTCACCTATTGGAATTCAACGGAATTAAACCTAATATTTTTACTTTTAACATCTTGATTAATTGTTACTGCCACTTAGGTGAAATGAATTTTTCATTTTCTATATTAGGAAAGATTCTCAAGATGGGATTTCAGGAAGGTACCATAACCTTGACTATTCTTATGAAAGGTCTATGTCTTAATGGTAAGGTCAAGGAAGCTCTTCACTTTCATGACCATGTGGTGGCAAAGGGGTTTCAGTTAAATCAAGTTAGTTATGGGATCTTGATCAATGGGTTGTGTAAAATGGGGAAAACAAGAGCCGCCATGCAATTGCTGAGACAGACTGAAGCGAAATCGGCCAATGCTGATGTGGTAATGTATAGCATAATCATTGACAGATTATGTAAAGATAAATCTATTAACGATGCCTACGAGTTATATTCTGAAATGATTGCAAAGAGAATTTATCCTGATGTTATCACTTTCAGTGCTCTAATCTATGGATTTTGCATGGTTGGTCAACTGAAAGAAGCATTTAGTTTGTTCTATGAAATGACAATGAAAAAAATCCACCCAAATGTTTATACTTTTAGTATATTGGTTGATGCCTTATGCAAAGAAGGAAAGGTGAAAGAAGCTATGAATGTGTTGGCTATGATGATAAAAGACGGTGTAAAACCAGGTGTTGTAACTTATAATACACTAATGGATGGGTATTGCTTAGTTAATCAAGTGAACAAGGCCATACAAATATTCAACACTATGGTGCACCAGGGAGTGGTGCCGGATGTTTGGTGCTACAGTATCATTATTAATGGATTGTGCAAGAATAAAATGGTGGACGAAGCCATGAACTTCTTTAAAGAAATGCATAACAAGATGATTGTTCCTGATGTGGTAACTTATAGTACCCTCATTGATGGTTTGTGTAAATCAGGGAAAATATCTTATGCTTGGGAACTTGTTGATGAGATGGATCGTATAGGTCTGCAGGTTGATGTAATCACTTATAGTTCACTATTACAAGCTTTGTGCAAAATGAATCATCTTGACCAAGCAATTGCATTGGTTAAGAAAATGAAAGACCAAGGTATTCAGCCAAATATTTTCACATACACTATATTGATTGATGGACTATGCAAAGGTGGAAGGCTTAAGAATGCACAAGTGATTTTTCAGGAGCTTTTGTCTAAAGGCTATCGTCTATCTGTTTCGACTTATAATGCTATGATAAATGGGCTTTGTAAGGAGGGCTTGTTTGATGAAGCACGTGCCTTGTTATCAAGAATGAAAGACAATGATTGTGTTCCTGATGCTGTAAGTTATGACACAATTGTCTATTATCTTTACATAAAGGTGAGAGAGATAAGGCACACAACCTTGTGAAATGATTGTTAAAGGTCTACTATAAGAGTAAACTTGATAAGATACTTTCTAGTTATACATTGTTTTTTTCGACTTATAATCACTCTTGTTAATTTTACAGTAGACGGACAATGGTGCGTCTGCCTCTGTGAAGATAGAGCAGAGAGTAACTTCTCAAGTTAAGTGAATTGAGTAATAAGTACATCATGAAGTTCAATTCTTTATATTATTTAGATATTTCATATTCTTGATGGCATACCCCAAAATGGGGAAAATTTTATTGGTTAGATTGTGGTAGCATTGTAATCTTACGTGCATAGTTATTTAGTAATTTAAAATAAATATGGATGTAATACCTATTATTTAATTATATAAATGTGAAATTTTTACAAGTTAAATGACTTGGTTCTTCTTTAATTTGATGATTTCTGTTATCCCATCAAGTCCCCTTATTATTCAATTGAGCATTTAAGCCCTATACATGGGACTTATGTGTTGGCAATAATTCCTTGATGGGTCTTAATTATGGGAATGCTCGTAATACTATTTTGTTTCTATATGTTACTTTTAATTTTAATTCTGCTTTTTCTGTTTTTCAGCACTTGTGTTACTTGCTATTTAAATTGTTTCAGTTCTGTTTATTAGCTTTGATTAAAAGCTTATCCTGTTCCAGAATGTTTTACTCTTCTTTATGATTCATTCTGTCCCTCCTTCTGAATGTTTCTCTTCTTAGATTTCTTTTCAACTTGATTCTTAACTTTCCATTAGCATATGTAGGTGCAAATGCCTCTGAGCTATTACATGTCATATTTGGCTATTTTTTAGCAAAGCTATTAAAAGGTTATGTTACTATCCTTAGTACTCCCTTACTGTATTTCATCTTATTTCATTAATGTATCTTCATTATCCATTGATACTTTTTCATCAAATTATATTGGTAACCGTGACATTACATTGGATTATTAGCATCAACAGTCACATGATGTGTTGCTCCCAAGTCAGAGCACCAAGTTTGGGATACCAAATTGTCAGGACCAGTGAGTATTGTCTGAGCTTGTTGTGAAATAATGAACTAACAGTGGTGGTAAGTTATGTGGTACAATAGAAAAGTCCTTCTCTACCCATTCAAATAGTAAGGCTATTATCAAAAAATGAGGGATACTTATGAAGCACCGACATTGGCACGTTGACATTGATTATATTTTGAGAAAATGAAAAAGTGATTGAACACAACAATATATGTCAATGTTGTGTTAATATGTGACACTGACATGTGTCTCTGATACCAGACATGTTATTAATATGAAGTGTTAGTGCTATCCACTACATATTATCTTATCCCTTAAATTTATGGGTTTCTTTATTTTTCAAGAAAAAAACAATTTCAAGATATCATTAGAGTTGAATGAACTGTGATTTGGTAGAAAAATCTAGAGAAAGTTATTGGAGATGATGTATTGCATTGGTTTGGATTACAAGAAATATGGCCTTAGTCGTGCTGAAGTAGCATCCTGTTCTTTTGTGGTCTAGTTGGTTCAAAATGGAATTCCTTCTAGGTGCAAGTTTCAAAAGTTTTGCGCTTGGAATTCATTTTGATTTTTGAGTTCATTGTATGTTAATCCAAACAAACAATTTAACCTTCTTTTCTATGTGGATACTTCCTTTGTGGTTGTAAATTTAAATAGAATAAGGTTCGACGAGATGAGAAAATAAATTTTCATTTAGTAATTTTTAAGAGCCATTGATTGTTCTTTTTGAAACAACATATCCTATTATAGTTTTAGCTATTTGAAAATTAAACAAACACACATTGATCCAACATAATTGCAAGCTTAAAGTAAATTTTGTCTTTAAATTTAGTTCAATTATCAAATATCGATATTGTTAAATTTAAAGTCTTTTGTCATGAGTTCGAACTCAATACTTTATAGTTGTGCATGTGTGAGTTTATTGTAACATTCATTTTTCATTTTATTTATAGGCAAAAAAAGAAAGTCGTGGCAAGATTTTTTAAGTACGAGAAAATTAAAAATAAATAAAAATTTTGTTGGGGAGTTAAGAGGAAAAGAAATTAGAGGGCGTTGAAAAAAAAAATTAAGGAAAGGGAAGGGTGATGATACCCCACATGTATTAAAATGACGTAAGAGAACTTTGACAAATTATTCAATATTTTCATATTCTCTAATACAAAATAAAATAAAAATATTAATCATAATTAAGTATTTTTCTCTCAATTTCCTGAAATTTTTTCCTCAAACAAGGGGAGCAGTTTTCCTCCCTTTCTATTTTCTTTCCGTCTTTACAAATTACTCTTTTCTTTTCTTTTCTGTTTATTCCCAAACAAACATAAGAGTCTAAAAAAATACGATAATTACAATTGTACTAGGTCAATTAATGATGAAAGTTGATAAAATTACTGATCCCTTAACTTAATTTCTAATTTTATATTCTTCTTTTATATATATCTTTTTGTAATAAATTAGTCAATTCAATTTTACTAATTTTTTAACACTTGACAATTTAATAGACAAAACAATTTATTAACCTAGTTTTTGGTTTCACATTGGTTAACTGATATTGTCCTAAATGTCTAACTCCTTGACACATGACATGCATACATGCTCGTCAGTATATCTAATTAATTAAATGATTTTTTTTTTCTTTCGTTTCTTTTAATCTTTCAGTTTTTTAAAGAAAAACATTTTGGCGATTTAAAATTTACCCAATGATAATTAGAATCTGTTAAAAAATTATTTCTCAACTAGAACATAATCTAATTTTTTTTAAATTATCTTTAATTAAAATTCGTTATAATTAGTAATAAATTTTCAAATTTTATTTGATATACAATTGGAAGATCATGTTGTAAGAGATCAACCACTTTTACTAAATTGAGCAATAGTTTCTTTCACCATTAACATCGTAACATTTATTTTGAAGAGATTAACATTGCAATATTTATTTTGAAGAGATTAACATCACAATTTAATGCTCGTGTTTAAAATATTCATGTTATTGTTTTTAGTTTAGAAGACAATTTAAAACTCACAATTTATGTTATCGAAAAGATTATTGAGTTGAGTCGTGGACTAAGTTGTTCTCTTTAAGACGTTTTGCGGTACTGTCCAAATTGTGCAAAACAGACTATCAACCACGAAGTCTCCAAGATAAAACATTCTAGATTCACTTTTTGGGAGTTCCACTGCACTGTAGAAAACCATTCTACAATTACACCCTCAATATGATGGTTAAAGCCACTCTCAATATGACAACTAAACTCACTCGCAATATGGTACTATAACTACTCATAAATCAAAAGGATTACAACACAAAAAACCACTCTAAAAGGATAGTGATATTAGGACCACTAAAAAATCGACGGAACTATGGTATAACAACTGTTCTAAAAATCGATAGGACTACAAAACCAAATCGTTCTAAAAAATGAAGGGACTACGGCATAACAATTGCTCTAAAAACAAAGGGACTACGACATGACAACCGCTGTAAAATAATCGAAGGGACAATAGTATAAAACCACTCATAAATATCAAAGGGACAGAAAAAACGAGGAGAAGTGGCTCAGAAATTAGTCGAGCAAAATAGAAAAGAGAGAAAAAAAAGTTGAGAAATGAATCAAACTTTAGTGTGCTTTTCACATTAATTTGAAACTCATTATACAGTGAGGGAAGCAAGCCCACATATATTTTCTTTGCAATGTGGGACTTTAGTATTTATAGAGTTGAAAAGTACTTAACATATTAATGTTTTCCAATGTGAGACTTCAACAATTTTTAAATTCACTCTATGTTCCAACAATCCCCTACTTGAATTTAAAAAAGTATTTTTGAAATAACTTCAATGCTTCTATAAGATCACGTATAAACAAATGTGTCTATTGACTGTTGGACATAAGTTCCCCTGACTATGGTTTTGACATAATTAACAAACATACAATGTTCATGCAATTTTTGATAAAACTAACAGTTTGAAACAAGTTGCATTTCAGGAAGAAACACACAAACACTATACATTTGGACACAAGCTTGGAACACAAGGAATCAAGCATAAAGTGGAGAATGTGTTGGACAAATACGCAACTCTGCTTAAGTGTGATTAGTGGTTGTATAAATTAGTCATTAGACTTGTCAAATATGATTTCATGCATAAGCATTTGCCAAGTTAAAATGAATTTTTAAATTGAACTAAGTAACCAAATCGATTGGCTAATCAATTGATACATCCATTGGGCAATCGATTGATTAACTCAGAATTGAAGTTGTCACTAAGCAAATCGATTGATACATCGATTCTTTAAAGGACATTAGTGAAACCTGAACTCTGGGTGAAACTCAATCGATTGGACAATCGATTCATGCATCAATTGAGAAATCAATTTTGTGAGTTACAGGGGCAAGTTAAAAACCTTGCAAATCGATTGGCAAATCGATTTCGAGTATTTCATTGCATCAGACTTGACCTCTATAATACACCAATCGATTGGACAATCGATTGGGACATCAATTGATTAATCGATTGAGAAATTCACAGAGACAACCATTTTCTAAACCAAATCGATTGGCAAATTGATTGGGTAAAAACTTTTTATAAGTCTGAACCTCTGGGATCAATCAAATCGATTGAGACATCAATTGATTTTTTGTTTCTTGACTTGCAAGATATATACTAATCGATTGACAAATCGATTGGGTTTTTAAAATGTTTAATAATATATCAGAAACCAAGTTCCTAGTCGATTGGCAAATCAAAATTTTCTAAATAACTAAGTCACTGTAACAATTCAAATCGATTGGTAAATCGATTGGAATAAAACAACTGAATCACTGTGACAAAGCAAATCGATTGACGAATCGATTGGTGCAAAAATACTGGAGTCACTGTGATCAGTCCAATCGATTGGAGTAATAGTTTTAGTTACAGACCAATTGCCAAATCGATTATGATTGAATATCAGTCGACTGCGTAATCGATTGTTTGGATCTCGTTGTTTGAACAAAACATTCCAAATCGATTACTCAATCCATTTGACTGTGTTTTTCTGAAACATATATAAGCTGACTCAAATCTGTTTTTCAAAGAACTTTTTTTTAGAACTTTTGATATAACTCAGAACTTTGAGAAAACCTTTGAAAACCTTTTGTACAA
This sequence comes from Cicer judaicum, assembly GCA_037974835.1. NCBI lineage: Eukaryota > Viridiplantae > Streptophyta > Magnoliopsida > Fabales > Fabaceae > Cicer > Cicer judaicum. The sequence continues at coordinate 1,196,414 of JBBPBS010000749.1, forward strand.
CTTTGAATACACTTTTTCATAACCCAAAGATTCTGAAAAGTACTTCGTGAAAAAGGCATGAAATCACACTAAACACCATCTTAGCAAATCTTATTGTGTGCATTTCATAGATTGATTGAGCCGCATTTACTGTTGATCGTTGATCTTGTGTAATCTCTGTAAACTACGTTTTGTAGAGAAAGTCTTGTAAAAATCCAGTATTGAAACTTGTAACTATCTTCTTTGTTGAGAGAGCTCTTCAAGAAGAAGTTTCACTGTGATCTTGGGAGAGTCTGTTGAGTGACTTGAGGGATACAATGGTGAGCAATAGAAGCAGGGGAGTTTTTGTCTTTAGATAGATAGGCCGTGAGTGCTGGAAAATCTGTAAGAACAAACTCTGGAAGATTATATTGAAAGAAAGGCTGAAATCAAGTTGATTTCGGGACTGGATGTAGGTTGTCTTACAGACGACCAAACCAGTATAAATCTATGTGTACACCCTCTTATCCTTTCTCTTTTACTTCTATATTGTATGGTTGATTAATCTTGAATGCATGTTATGTTTGATCTTGCTTGAATGGTTAAATTGGCATGTTTCTATCTTGATCAATATGTTGAACAATTACTGTGTCTGCTCCATTAGTAATTAGACAATACATGTAATTGTGAACTTTATCCTAGAAACAATTCCTTGGGATCGTGATTGATATTTTGTTTAATAAAATTGTTTTTTGTTAAACTGGTTAGCAATCTTGTGAATTTTTAGAGATTGTCATATACATATTCTAGCATTAGAAGTCATATATTCCCTACATTGACTTGAACCTTTGCATAGTAAGTGAGATTCATATTTAACAAGAGTGACTCATAGTCTTGAACTCTATCTCTGACATCAAACCCACACAAAATATTTTCATAGGATGTATTCTCAAAATCCTGTGTATTAATGGGCCCTGCACGTATATCCCAGCATAGTGAATGCTCTAGAAATTTTTCCTCCAAATTCCATAGAAAGCGGTCTCACTTCCACATTCACATAGGTGAGTCTATAAAGAGTACTCGTATAGCTAGGTACTTTACTCCACATAGAGTATAGATCTCATTAAGAGTTTCTATTACCTCATCCTATCATCACTTCAGGAATCATACTTCTCTGATTTATAATAGCATGTTCATCTCATATTACTTCATGACTTGTTATTACCCGTTGGACCTAATTCTTGAGATCTCTAATCTTTTAGGTCGAGTTACCATAATGAGTAACTGTATAGGCATTAGTCTCATCCTTTTAGATGTATTTATGACTTTCTCTCTAGCTAACCCTTTCGTCAAAGCATATGCTAAATTCTCATCAGTGCATACATAATCCTTTATAACAACTCCTTTAGAAAGTAACTCTCTAACAATGTTGTGCTTATGACGAATTTGTCATCTCTTATTAAAGTAATAACGATTCTCAATCTTTGTAATAGCCCCAGTACTATCGCAGTGGATCAACACAACTAACAAAGGTTTTTCCCATAAAAGGATCTCAGCTAGTAAACATCTCAACCAACTTGCTTCTTCACTAGTAGTAACTAGTGCTATCATTTCAAACTCTATAGTCGACTGAGTCAATATCATCTATTTATTTGATTTCCAAGATACAACACCACCGGCTATACTGAAAATATAGCCACTGGTTGCTTTGGAGTCATATGATAAGGTGTTCCAATCAGCATCACTATATCCTTCAAGGACGTCATGAAATCTTTGATAATGTAATCCGAGACTCATGGTCCTTTTAAGGTATCTCATAATTCTTTCAATAGCATGCTAATGCTCCATACTAGGTATACTAGTAAACATGCACAACAATCCCATGACGTAGACAATGTCGGGTATAGTAAAATCAGTGGCATACCTGAGGTTGTCAATGATGCTCGCATATGCAGTTTGTCTAACAATTTCACTAGTGTTCTTGAACAGTTTCACACTTGGATCTTATGGTGTGTAAGCAGATTTAAAATCAAAGTAGTTATACTTCTTTAGGATCTTTTCAACATAGTGAGATTGATCCAAAGAAATTCCCTTTTCTAATCTAGTAATCTTGATTCTAAGGATTACACTCGCTTCTCCGAGGTCTTTCATATCAAAGTTGTTATTCAACAATGATTTCACATTATTTTCAGCATGAATGCTTGAACCAAATATGAGTAAGTCGTCTACATAGAGACATATTGTCACTTTCATTCACTTTAAACTCATTTGATATAATCAAGTTATCAAAATTTTCATGCCATTGCTTAGGAGCCTATTTAAGACCATACATAGACTTATCTAACTTACAGACCTTGTCTTCTTGCCCATGAATTACAAAACTTCATGTTTTTCTATATAAATTTCTTATTATAGGTCACTATTTAAAAAAACTATTTTAACATCCATCTGGTGTATCACCAGGTTATGAATAGCCGCAAGTGATATGAGAACCCTAATGGATGTTATTCTAGTGACTGGTGAAAAAGTATCGAAGAAATCTATATTTTCTCTTTGTGCTAAAATTTTTGGCTACAAGATGTGCCTTGTATTTATCAAAGCTTCTTTAAGATTTCTAAGGTCCTTTTCTAAATAATAAGCCATATATCTGGGTGCATAATATTTAGCAACTCTTACTTCATCGAGATTCTATTTCATTTGGTCGTTGCTTTCAGTGCTTCTTGTCATAGAAACGTGGTTGGGTTCATTGCCCCCACTTTTTCTCAATTTGAATGGGAATTTATTTTCATAGAAGTCAACATCATTTAATTTTATGATCACTTTCGCATTTAGGTCATAAAACCTATATGCTTTACTGTTTACTGCATACCTGATGAATATGCATTCATAGGCTCTACTAGCGAGTTTGATTTGCTTGAGATCGGGATTCTGACATAAGGCAAACAGTCCCATGTACGAAGATAAGACAAGTTGGGTTGTCTTTTCTTCATTATCTCATAAGAAGATGTTTTGTTTTTAGATTTAGGAAATCTATTCAAAACATAGCAAACAGTCAAAATAATTTCCCCCCACTAGTGAGATGCAACACCAAAGTTAAGCATAATAGCAACAACTATTTCAGTAAGAGTTTTATTCTTTCTTTCAGCTTTACCATTTATTTCATGTGAATACGGTGCAATAGTTTCATGTATAATTCCTTATGTTTTATGAAACTCATTAAATAAACTGGAATCATACTTTGCTCGTCTATCACTACGAAACCTCTTAATCTTTTACTAAATCGATTTTCAATTTCAGTTATAGATATCTTAAACATGTCAAGCGCTTCACTTTTATTTTACATTAGATATGCAAAAGTATAATCAAAGCAATCATCAATAAAAGTGATTAAATAATTCTATTTCTGGTTAATGTCCCATCAAGTTCACATATATTAGAGTGTATTAAATCTAAAGGTTTATATTCTATAACTATTGATGACTTATGTGAACTCTTAGTTATTTTAGGTTGACTGCAAAAATCACATTTTTCAAAATCCTTTAATAATAAATTTGGAATTAAGTCGAATTTACTTAAGTTTGAAATCACACGTTTGTTCATATGACATAGTCTAGCATGCCAAATATTAAAAACACACAACATGTAAGCAGAATGAAACATTTTATTGATTTCAACATTCAATTTAAGCATGCCATCAATGGTGTACCATTTCCCAACAAAAATATCATTTTTTGAAATGGTGTACAAATTTGCCCCTATAGACTGAGTAAACCCTACCTTATTGAGAAGAAACTCATATATAAGATTCTTCCTTATTTCTAGAGTGTGGATGACATCGTTCAGAATTAAGGTATTTCTAGAGGTGAATATTAGTTCCACATCTCCAATGCCAACAACATTAGTGGTGTGGGAATCTTCCAACAACACTTTCTTATCTTCAGCAGCAGTGAATGTCTTAAGCATAACACAATCATAACAGACATGTCGTGAGGCGCCAATGTCTATCCACCATCCATTTGTTCCATCAACAAGGTTGATCTCAGTTATCATAGCAATGAATTGCCCTTTTGTCAAGTTAGCTTGATGAGAAGGACCTGACTTGTTACTACACTTTCATCTTTTAGGTCTTGCTACGGGATTCCTCCTCCATTCTGAGGCAAGTTATCATACTTTATGTCTAAGAGAATTTTTAAAATCTTTCCAAGCAGGGGAAAATTTGTCAATAATAACTACAATTTGAAACAGTTCATTTATAGACATACCTTCAGAGACTGAGCTTCCATTGATCTATCATATGATATTTTAGGTAGTGGCTAACAACATACTTTATGGCTCCAACTTCCTCAATATCATTTTATTCCTTAGAGCATTCCAAACCTATTTAGCAGTATTATTGTCAGAACTGTAGTAATCAGCAGCGGATCTTCTTAGGAGCGGGCAGGTGCCACGGCACCCCCTATATTTTTAAATTTCTTTTATATATATATATATATATATAAACTAACGATATATTATCAAAATAATAGTGATAAATTATTAAAATATCCTTAAACTCTATAGTTAGTTTTTGAGTAATTTTCACCCCTCTTTTCCACCTATGATTCTCTTTTATATTTTCTTTTTATTATCTCTTAAAATTTATACTACTAAAATATAATAAAATTAATACAACAACATCTGTAACATCTGTATATACGTAAAGTAAGTGATAGAGAACGATAAACTAACTCATCTCGAACCAACAAAGATTTTTTCAAGAAATTTTTTGACAAAGATGAAAATTATAAAATGAATATATTTTATCGGATTGAATTGTGAAAATTGTATGACTTATGAAAATTGAAATTCTATTTTTTTTCAAGTTGTCTACTATGTATGAATTTGTGATACTCTAAAAAAACTATATGACTTTTAAAATCCCAGCTCCCCCAAATAAACCCGGCTCCCCCAAATATTTTGTGCAAGATCCGCCACTGGTAGTAATCATACAGATCATCAACAAGTCCATTAAGAATATAATTATTAGATAAGTAATCATTATGTTCTCATTAGGTTAGTTCAACAACTTTCTTATCATTTTTCTGTTTGCTTCAAATTGAAACAATTTATTGAAATCAGGGGCAACATAGCCAAATTCAGTTGATATGATAGAAAGAAACGTCCTAAAATTGTTATTTTTGAGTTTAGAAAACTGTTTAAAAATCACAATTTGTCACCAAAAAGATTACTGGATTGAGTTGCGGACTGGGTCGCTCTCTTTAAGATGTTTTGTGGTACTGCCCAAATTGTGCAAGGCATACTATCAACCACGAAGTCCCCAGGATAAAATAGTCCATATTCATTTTATTAGAGTTCCACTGCACTACAAAAAATCGTTATAGAATTACACCCTCAATATGGCGGATAAAGTCATTCTCAACATGACGATTAAAGTCACTTGCAATATGATACTATGATATCTTCAATATGGCGGTTAAAGCCACTCGCAGTATGGTACAACACAAAAAATCGCTCTAAAAGACTACGACACAAAAACAACTAGAAAAGACTATGACACACAAATCGCTCATAGTGCTATTAGGACCACTAAAAAATCAATTAAACTATGGTATAAATATCGCTCTAAAAGGATAGTGGTATTAGGACCACTCAAAAATCGACGAAACTATGACATAACAACTGCTCTATAAAGCGAAGGAGCTACGACATAATAACTGCTCTAAAAAACATAAGGACTACGACATAATAACCGCTCTAAAATAATTGAAGAGACAACAATATAAAACTGCTCATAAATATATCAAAGGGTCATAAAGAAAGGGGAGAAGTGACTCAGAAATCAGTCGAGAAGAATAAAAAAGAGAAAGTTGATAAATGCATCTAACTTTGGTGTATTTTTCACAATAGTTTGAAACTCATTATATAGTGATGAAAGCAAACCCACATATATTTTCTATCAAATGTGAGACTTTAGTATTTATGAAGTTGAAAACTACCCAAAATATGAGTTTTTCAATATGAGACTTCAACTATTTTTAAATTCACTCTATGATCCAACAATTCCTATATTCAATAATTATCTTATCATGTCATTTTCTTTGAAAGGCATTTTATCAAATTATATTTTGCTTTTTCACAATCTCCAAGAAAAAAATAGAAAAAATAAGCTAGATATGTCCTTAGTTAGGAAAATTCAATTGACTACATATAGGACCATTTACATGTATTAGAGTCCTTTTTTTTTTTTAAATATATTTTATTTTCTAAAGTATGTATTCATTCTTCTTTAATAAAAAATTCTTGTCATATAAAAAAGGTATATTTACAAAAATAATAAAAAAAGTATTATTTAACATTTTTATTAGAAAAAAGAAGCTAGATTTGTCCTTGGTTAGGAAAATTCAATTGACTACCATTCACAGGTATTAAATTCTTT
>JBBPBS010000749.1:1202931-1221967 GCA_037974835.1 Cicer judaicum
TTCTTTTTTTTTTTTTATTTAGAAAATTAGATTTTATTTTCTAAACTGTACATTCATTCTATCTTACTAAAAAAAATTTGAAGTAATTTATCGGCATATAAAACATAAAATATTAATTAAAGAAGATGGATTTTAAAAAATAATAAAATCAGTAATATTTAACATTTTTATTATTTTTATTAATGTAAATAATTATTCACTTTAAAAATCTTTTACTTATTTATAATTATTAACAAGTAAAAATTAATACAAATAAAACCTAAAAATAAGAAATATTTTACCTTGTTTTTTTAACAATAGGTTACCTATGAAATATGAATATGAAAAAGAGCCTTGTCTGGGCACTTTTCATGTGAAGATTATAAAGTGAGACAGCTAATTACAATATTAATTATATGATTTTTTTATGGTGCACATGATACTAACGCGGGGTTAAATAATTTATTATGTGGAATTTCTAGAAGTAGCCATGTGATTGTCGATTTGCCAGCGAGTATCGAGTTCATTGAGTTTCATTTTTCAATCACTGTTATTAATATGCGAGACCATACTTTATGTATTCATAATTGTTTAATTAGTTGACATTAATGTTATAAAATAAGATTCGACTGGTTAAGTGTAGTATTCATCAATTTAGATACGGTGTCTCCATATCAGCCAATGCTCTGCACTTATCAGAGTTAGGTTATATTCTTTTTTCATGTCAGGTAGAATTCGAGAAATTCAAGTTATGAATTTTACAAAAATAAATAAAAAATTATTGATTATGCATATATATATATATATATATCACACATAATATTTAATGTGAAAATTATTTATGATTTTCAAAATATACTATAAAATTAGTTTTTAATTATTTATCAAAATTATTTAAAGTATATCATTTGAATTGTAAAAAAACATAAAATAATAGTATAGTCTGAAATTGAACCATAGACAAAAGAATCAAAGATTAAAATTTATCAATTGAGCAAACAGATGACTATAATAATATTTAACAATTATATCATAAACACAAACAATAACACTTAACAATTGCGACATGATAACAACTAATAACAAAGTATGAATATAAAAATATCATATTATAAAAAACAGGACTTGCGTGTCAAGAAATCTAATGCAATACTTATATGCCAATACACATGATTCCGGAATCATCAATCATAACCACTATTCTTGGAAATGCATAAACGATCTTGATTCCTTTTCGAGACTGAATGAGCTAACTACATAAACATAAATATTTATAACAATTTGTTCAAATCAAACCTACACACACTCGACTTAAAGCACCAAAATTTTGAGTTACTAAGTACTCTGAACTTTTTCTTTTTAAACTCAATCCAAGAGTAATTAAAAGAATAACATTTTAGACTCTAAACATTTTAATTTCAGTCTAACTTTTTGCTCTAACTCTTTAACTTAGGTATATTTTAAAATCATCATTATAACATCTAATCACTTTTTCACATATCACATCACTCACTTATCAATCTAATTTAATAAAAATATCTACTTTCGTCGCAACTTAATTTACAGATGAATTTATCAACAACAAGTGACATTTTAAAATTTTGTTCGAAAATAAATTTTTTCTTAACTTAATTAAATTATACTCTAATAAATAATTTTAATCGGTCCTAAAATATATATATATATATATATATATATATATATATATATATAATTTAAATGTATTAGTAACTCTAACAAAATATATCTTTGATACTTAATTCATAAAATAAAGATTGAGCTAAAGGCCTAAGCAATTCAACACAAAATACACTAAAATTGTATAAATTAGAGTTTAAAAAATTCAGGGTCTTACATTACTACCCCCTAAAATTAGTTTCGTCCTTGAAACTATACGTCAATAAACAAATTAGGGTGTTGTTTCCTCATCTTTCTCTCTAGTTCCCAAGTCGCATCTCCAGTAGTTGGGTTCCAAATCACTTTGACCAACGAAACTTCTTTGTCCCTTAACTACTTAATCTTCTTGTCGTCAATTCTTATAGGTAGTACTTCAAATGACAAGTTATCCTTTAGTTGAATTGTGTCAGGTTCGATCACATGTGATGGATCCGAAATGTATTTCCTTAATTGGGACACGTGAAAAATGTTGTGAATATTGGACGATATCGGAGGCAACACAATCCGATAAGACACATTTCCAATTTGTGTAGTAATCTGGTATGGTCTAATAAATTTTGGGGTTAATTTCCTTGATTTTATGGCTCTGCATACTCCAGTCGTAAATGTGACTCTCAAAAACACATGGTCACCCTACTTGAATTCTAAATGTCTGTGACACTTGTTCGCATAACTCCTCTGACGATCTTGTGAGATTCTTATGTTCTCCTTTATCTTATTAACCTTATCTATAGTCTGTTGCATCATTTCAGGTCCAATAATCACACTTTCACCATCCTTATACCAACACAAAGGCGTATAACACTTGCGTCCATATAGAGCCTCGTATGGGGCCATTCCAATACTTGCGTGGAAACTATTGTTGTAGGTAAACTCAATCAATGGCAGTACATCATGATAGTTTCCTCTATCATGTAATACACATGCTCTTAATAAATCTTCCAGGGACTGATTTGTTCTCTCAGTCTGTCCCTCCGTTTGTGGATGGTATGTTGAACGCAATCTTAGTTTCGTTCCCAACGCTTCATGCAACGCTCTTCAAACATGCAACGTGAATTTCAGGTCGTGTTCTGATACAATACTCGACAATACTCCATGTAATATCACAATCTTAGCAATGTAGATCTCTGTTAGCTTATCTACCTTATATATGGTCTTTACTGGTACAAAGTGTACGGATTTAGTTAATCGATCCACTATCTTTCAAATAGAATCATTTTTTCTCCTTGTTTTTGGAAATCTAGTTATAAAGTCCATGGAAATGTTGTCCCACTTCCATTCAAGTATATCTAAAGGTCGTAACATTACAATAGGTCGCTGATGTTCCACTTTTACTTTCTGACAAGTTAAACAAGTTGATACATACTCTGTATATGCCTCTTCATTCTTGGCCACCAATAACTTTGCCTCAAATCCTGATACATCTTTGTTGCTCCGGGATGGATACTCAATTTGCTCTTATGAGCCTATTCTAAAATTGTTTTCCTCATATTTGCAACTGCTAGTACACAAATCCTCCCATTACATCTCAAAATATTATCTGGTCCAATCTTAAACTTAGTTGTCTTCCCTTGCATTATTAGCTTCCTCTTATCTTGGATTAATGCGTCATCTTGAAAATTCACAATATCTTCAAGTAGATCACTCAAAATCTAAATTATTCTAAATTTCAAAATCTCCAGTGCAAACTCTACGTCCAAATGTAGATCTCTAAATGCTTCCCACAACTCTTGTTGTCTAGCCATTAGTGCTGAAGACACTGACACACTCCTTCTACTCAACGCATCAGCCATCACGTTTTTCTTCCTAGGGTGGTACTGCAATGTGAAATCAAAATCCTTGAGAGTCTTCATCCATCTTCTCTAACGCATGTTCAATTCCTTTTGATCAAACAAATATTTCAAACACTTATGGTCGCTGAACACTGTGAACGTGCATCCATATAAGTAGTTCCTCCAGATCTTTAATGCAAAAGCTATAGCAACAAGCTCTAAATCATGAGTAGGATAATTTATTTCATGAGTCTTCAATTGTCTTGAGGCATAGGCCACAACCTTCTTTTGTTGCATCAGGAGACACCCAAATCTTGGTTCTTCTGGTTGCGGTAAGACCAATACTGGTGTGGTTTTCAACTTTTTCTTTAGTAACAGAAAATTTTCCTCACACTTCTCTGTCCATGTGAACGACTAATCATTTGTAGTAAGTTGTGTCAATTGAGCTACAATCTTAGAAAAACCTTCAATAAACCTCCCGTAGTACCCTACCAGTCCGATGAAACTTCTTATGTTAGTGATAGTTTGAGGTTGTTTCCAAGCGAGGACTGTCTCAATCATTTTTGAATCCATGACGATTCCTTCCTTGGTTATCACATGTCATAAGAAGTTCACTTTTTCTATCCAAAACTCGCACTTCGACAGATTGGCATACAATTGTTGCTCGCGTAAAACTTCAAGAACTTGACGCAAATGCTCTCCATGTTCTTCGTCAGTCTTTGAATAAATTAATATATCATCGATGAACACCACTACAAAATTATCTAGAAATGGGCTAAAGATTCTATTCATGGTCTCTCTCTCTCGCATAAAGGGATGGGCGAGTTCGTTGAGTATATTAGCATTGGAGATCTTCAATCACCACTTAATGGCATATCAATCTTTAATATCAATCGACATATATCATCGTGAATGATTTTGAGTATCTTGGTGTGAGAACAGAGAAATAGAGGATATTGTGATGACATCATGTCTTAAAGAATTTCAGACAAGTACCAGATTCAGGATGTTCATCAAAGGATGCATAAATGCTTTGTCTCCTTTGGAGCATTGACTGTCATCAAAACATATAACATAAATTAAAGTCAAACAATAAGATGCTTGAAGTGATGATGTGATTATAAGAGGCAACTGATCACTTACTTGTTAGGCTTATCAGAGGTAGACAAACATTTGCTTTGTCAAAGGCAAACAATCATAACATAGCTATGTTTAGCAGAGGCAACTGATACATAACATATCATGTATTTCCATTGTTAGCAAAACCATATCATTGTTTGCATCAGAATCAAACAAACTGAGTGAAATAAACAAACTGAGTGAAGGAACAAAGAGTGTCACTGAAGTCGTGTGTCAAAGTGTTTGCATCCGAATCAAACAAACTGAGTGAAGTAAAGTCTTGTCGTTTCTTTGTCTTCGTCCAATGACCATATGATATGGCTTATATCAGAACGCATACTTAGTAACACTTGTCTTTGAACTACATAATGTAATTGATATCACTTTAGCAAGTATACTAAATCGTTGCAAGCAATAATTAAAATGGTATTAGCGAGCTTGAAACTCAAGGGTTGCATTTTACTGTTGAATTATATTTAATTATGAAAATTGATCCTTTATAATAAGAAAAACTTTATGGATGAGTTTCACTTCAAATCCAACCTTGGTTCCTAATTTGTTTTTGGTTAAATTTCTTAATTGAATTATTACTGAATTCTCCTTATTATTCTTACTCTAATGTCTTAGTGATAGAACCTTTAAGTCCAAAGTAACCCCTAATTTCTTAGTGGATTTAAGAGTAGAATTAAACTTTACGGTACAAGAGTTCTCTTTTTTAAACCGCTGATTTTATTGGTTTCATAACATGTATCTATTCCTAGACTACAGTATCATGAATCTCTAATCTCAAACATTCATAAAGTTCACTCCCATTTCAAAATACGAATCGTAGAACGTTTTAAATTTTATCAAGCAATAAAAATCATTAATCACAAATATGAGAAAAATAATTCAATAAACTCATTCATATAACTAGAAATCAAATCATCAAAATAAGTGTTTCATCTTGTTACACTCATTTCTTGATATAACTAGAGATTATAGAAGAATTACAAGAAATATTCATGAATGATTCTTGATAAAACTACTCCAATGGTATTACAAACGATCGTCTTTGAGTTTCTCTACTAGGGCACAAGTCTCCAAACTTCCCAATAGTAAAAAAGATACTTAAAAAGTGATAAAAATGTTTTTTTAATGAGTTCATATGCGCTCCACGCGCCCCAGGCGCAAGTGGGCAGAGTCAGGAAGGCCGAAATGCGCCCCCAGACGCAGCTTTTTGCGCTTCAGGCGTACAACATCTCCTATCTTATTTATGTTGCATTTTCCTCCTATTTCAATTCTGATTTTGGTTCCAATGTCTTCATAAAAGTTGTAGCTATGGATTGTAGCGTTCATTTTCATTTGGTTTGACTCCAATTGTACATCTACAACTCCTGATATGGCTAAAATACTCCACATAGGTCATGCTGATTTCTCACCAACATACAACATTGCACTAAAACAAAGAACCAATTACAAAACTACAAAAAAATCTCTACTTAATCAAGGAAATAAGAACATACAGAATTCATTAAATCCAAGAACTAAAATCAATAAAATATATCATATAACTCCTTAAATTAACTAATGATTAAAGATAAATAAGACTAAAAACAATGAAAAATATGCATATGATGAAGAGTCATCACAACCCCAAATTTAATCTATTGTTTGTCCCCAAGCAACAATTAATTTTAGACTTGGTATAGTAAATTTTTTTATTTCAATTTTTTATTTTTTCAATTAAATTATTATCTCAAAAATTCAAACATTGAGTTTTTCATATTTATTTTTAATAGACTCAAATTTTTAGTAGATCATGACATTGAAGTGGTTATTGGATGTTTATTGAGTTCACAGTGAAGCCAAATTTCTTCCCTTCCCTGCTTGATGGTTAAGATAAAGAGACAAAATACCATACACTTATCATATCCTACCATAATATTTTGTTTGATGCATCAATCAAATAAGGTTAAAATAATCAGTTTCCAACTTGGTAAACGTTAAAGAAACATTTTTTTTCATTTTGTGCTTTCCTATTCACGTTTTCCTCCTCCACTCTCAACTTGTTGTGGTCCTTTTTCTCTCTCTCTCTCTATTGTGCTTTCCTCTCCATCTCCATCTCCACTAGTCTTCTCTCCCCTCTCCACTGTTGCTCCCCTCTCCCTCTCCACCTCTTGTGCTACTTGCCACTGTCCCCCTCTCCGCTCCCCCTCTCCCAGTGTCCCCCTCTCCCAGATTTTTTTATTGTGTTGATGAAATATTATTTTGATTTCTTATGATTTTATGATTGTTTATGATGTTGATATTAGGTTGACCTTATGATTGTTGACGTTATGTTGATTTCCTCTTTTCATATTTGCCCTAATTTATTTTATTTTACAACAGAATAAAAACTATGATTGTTTTCTAATTGTGTTCATATTAAAAGGTTGAAAAAAACGAAACTTTGATTTAAAAGATTTATGATTGTTTTTTTGTTGTTGTTCAAATTTTCCCTTTTTCTGTATCACCTTTGATATTTGAGTTTTATGTTAATTTATTTTTTATATAGTTACTACTAATAAACTTTGATTCAAAGCCGGTCCAAGGAAGAAGCACCTAATACAGAGGCACAATCATATATTATTAAAAAAGTCTTTATACATCGTAGAAAAGAAAAACGCCTCCAAAAAATTTACAACTATAAAAAAAAAAAAAAACTATTTATGATAAGGATAGTGTAAAAGCATCTTTCGATATTAAACTCATTTTTTTTCATTAAATAGTATCTTATGATATTAAAGACATTGATTTTTCACTAAAAAACTGTCTCTTAAAATATCACGTTGAGATTTTTATCTGAAACTTGCTATCAACACAATAAAATAATTGCTTTTTCACTTTAACCATACTTCCTTATTTAAATTTAACATTGACGTTTTTGTAGAACAGTTGAAAGTTTTATTTTATTTTTTGAAAAAATATAAGGAAAATGAATTTAAAATGTCATGATTTCTACCAAATAATTTTTCTATAGTTATTAAATAAAATTTTAATAATTTATTTATTAACTTTTGAAAAATCTCCTTTTGATAATTTCACTTTAGGTCTAATAACATGTTGGATCGCCTTTGTTTGATTGATGTTTCAAACATATAAAATTACTCCATAAATTATTGTTATCCTTTTAGCATTTTTTATGTATTTATAAAAAAAAATATGAATATTATTTTTGAAAGAAAAAAATTAAATAGATTATAAGGACAAATTTGTCATTTTATTATAATATAAATCATATCATTTGGTTATCTATTGTGTATCAAATATTGGATATGAAAAACTAATCTTATCATGTGCACATCAAACATATGACACCATAACTTCTTATCATGTCCATATTTTATACTATCTCTATCATGCTTCTTATCCTATCATGTCTCTATTCTATCATGTCCATCAAACGAACTTATGATTTTTAATTCTAGGGTTGGGGGAGATAAGGATTATGATTTTTATTTTTGTAATTAAACAATTATTTTTTTCTATTTTTAATAAATGATTAATAAATATTTAATAGTGAACCAACAAAAAATAATCCTGGTCACATATTTTATATCATCAAATTTTGTCCACTCCATAAAAAAATTGTGAAGAGAAACTAAATTAAAAATAAATTGAAATTCCAAGGTTCTATTAAAAGAAAAACTTGTTATATAATTAAAATAAAGCAACTCATATTTACGGTGACCTTTTGTATATTGAAGCCTTAAATTTATTACTTGCAAAATGAAGATGTTATATGCTTTTGTATGGAGTAAGGTAGGAAATATATTTGCTTCCTTTGAAACGTGCGTTATTTTTCTAACTTGGGTCTTGCTTGTCATTATCGGGCCCATAACATTTCTTGTTGATGGGTTTGAGCCTTTTTTGGGGCATACCCAATTTTTATTAAAAAATTTGGGTTTGAGTCTTTATTATTTAATTAGTTTATTAGTTAATTAATTAATTTTAATTTTTTGATTAAATGAGTTAATGGAATGTAGGTTAGTTTTAAATTTTAAATATTGCATAGTCAATAACAATTACACCGTCATCATGTGTCATTTCATTCAAAATCAACCATGTCACAATTTTTTTTACTAAAAAAAATTAACAAATAACTTTATTAAACTTTTTAAAATTTATTAAGATATAAATAAATAAATAAATTATAAAAACTAAAATTAAAACAAAATATATTTATAAGAATACAAAATATATTAAACCTTTAAAAATATAGTAACAAGAGCACCTATTTGATTTGTCCAAAAAACACTAAGACATAATTTAAGTCAACTCCATGAGAAGTCCCTTGTTTTTTGTTCGAAAATAATTTTAATTTACCAAACGCTATCATTTATCCTTTCCTCCAAAAATAAGGATAACCAGATAAAAAGCATTGCCTAAATTGGTGGATGGAAGAAGTTTTGCTAGATTTGAAGTAGGGGACCAAATAAACAATTTGGATTTAGAAGGATCCAATAAGTTTGGATGTTGGGAAATATTTAGCAGTTTCTGAATGAACAACATCAAAACAATTACAACATTGTCTTTGGATAATTTTAAGTTCTCTGTATCACTTTCTTGGGTTTCTCTTTAACATGTGAAACATATTTAAAGGTCCACTAATTAATTCAGAAATGTATTTTACACATTTAGGTTAACTAATATAAACATATATTTTTATGTATTTGAAAATATTGCGGTGAAAGCAAATCCTTGAGAAATACTCCAATGGAGCGAGCCTACTTCAAATTTGGTTTTTTTGGATTATTCATATGCATTTTTTCCATCAAACACAACAAAAATAACTTTTTTTTAACCCTTTGATTTTCACAAGAGTATGTCTTAATAATTCTGATTTTGACCAAAGGATGTAAAATCTGACAAACAAATTAATTAATCATTTGTACTCAATTATTTGATTAAAATAAAACAAAAGAAACAAGAAAATGTTTTTTAATTGTTGTTTTTAGTTTTTTTAGTTTAATGAATATACACCAAGATCCTTTTACACTATCATCCATTATTTTTACATGTAAAATAATTTTATATTGATGATATAAATTATTAAAATATTTTATAGAAATTTACTAATTGTGTTTTATCTGAAAAATAAAATTTAAATTTATTTTGTGTCCCAACAAATACATTATTTTTATATTTTGTCTTTGTTGTTAATCCTTACTACTTTTCTGTATTTAGTTATTGTTATTTTATGTTAGCTCCTACAAAATTTAATTATCTATAAATTAGCCCTTGCAAATATGTGTATAACTTTAGTGTTTATGTTGTTCATATTGAAGGAACTAAAGACAAATGATCTATACATGTTGCAAGATCAATTTAAATATGAACAAATATTATAAGGATTAAAAATAAAATAACAAGAACCAGAAACAAAATGATATATTTCTTTAGATTATAGGTTAATCGATATATGTATATTAGTCTTCTACAAAAATATCATATATACTCTATCTTATAATTTTGACACGTCAATAATTTTAGAGTTAAATTGTTCATTAACTTATTCTCTATTTTCTTGTTACTACATTATTAGATTTTTTCATCAATTATCAAATCAACTTTTCCTCGCGACTATACCAAAATAATTAATCTTCAAATTTAGAATTATTCATTAAACTCATTTTATTCTTTCTAATATATTGTTACATTTTCTCATCAATTGCCAAATAAATATTTTATTTCTTTGTCTTAGAAGAGATAGTAAATATTATAGAATGAGAAATAAAATAAATGGAGAGTTTGAATTGTGTTTTATTAGAAAACATTGAAAAACATAAATCAAATAAAAACATAGCGACACAACCGAATTATCTTAGTTCATCACCAACATGATAGCTATGTCCAATCCCTTCAATTAGATTGAATTAATCCACTAATTCACCTACTGAATTACACTTCCACTGAACACCTACTAGTCAGATTGAATGTGTTCAAGTCTTTTTAACCTTCTAACTTAGTAAAGTCAAGTTGTTGATGGCAATAATCACTACTGAGCTATGTTACAAAAATAAGATTTTAGAGACGACTGTATAGTGATTATTGTTGAATATTGTTGTTTTTCCTTTTCAATGAGAATTGCATGTTCTTTTATAAAGTTATTTAGTGTTTCTAACGGTTGTCTAAATTGCAAGAAATCAACATGTATCATGAAGTTTCATCTCGAATCTTTTGAGATTGATTCGTCATTAAAGCTTGTTAAAAATATTTTTGAAATTGATTATGCGAATATTGATATGGAGACTGAATGATCACAAAGAATTGTGATCATAATATGTCGTATAGATCTTAAAGGTGTTTAGCAGATGATGTGACAAAGTTATGTCTTCTTTAGAGCATTGAATGTTATCATAGTGTTCACATATTAGAGCGTTAACTATTATCAGAGGCAGACAAGCAAATACTTGTTGCGATTATCAAAACAGACAATCAAATGCAAAGTCACCAGATGCGCGCTTCAGAGCGTGTTCTTCATATTTAGAACACACAAATCAAAAGCGAAATCTTGGTGTTCCTTTAACTTATATTAAACATCAAAGGATACAACGTGAACTCATAAGGAATAGTCTGTTATGAAACCTGCACATTAAAATAGCATATTAGTGCTTTAAATTATTCCGACAAAATAATGTTGTCATCATCAAAACACGTAAGGATCATAGTTTTTCAAACAAACATGGTTCTAACAATCTCCCCTTTTTTGATGATGAAAAATATCTATTTTTGTGAACTACTTTTAATTTTATTGGAGTAAAAGGAATAACATAGAATATCACATTAAGGCTGCCCCCTTAATATATTCAAGTCTATAAGTAAGAGTGATGAGAGATATTATCACAAGATAGGTGATAATCATTAGTAACTAAATTTAAACAAAAGATGTTGAAATTTTTATAAATTCAAATTTTCCAAAATATTATCCCCCTTTTGCCATAAGACAAAAAAAGTATAGTAGCCAACAAGCATAAAAGCAAGAAAAAGAGTACAACATGGGAAAAAAAATAATACATAGAGACAAACAAAAGAAAATACAGGGAACAACAAATTTGGGATGGTCGCCAAGCTAAGATTAAACTTAGACTAGTCTTAACTAGTCTTAATGTTCTCTTGATTTTTGGCTATTTGTTCCATGAACGCCCCAGTCTAAGATACCATTCGATCAAAGTAATCCTTTTTTATATACTGGGAATTATCGAACATGGGGGTAGAAGGAGTGGCAAATTGATTTTTGGAGGTAGATTATGAAAATTCTGGAGCAACATAAGTAAAAGTATCCAGTAAGGGCATCTCATTATGTGGAATGCACACAAGGAACTACAATGGTGTAGATGGAGAAACCATTGGGAGTTCACATTGAACCCCACTAGATGGAGATGGTCTTCCCTACATGAGCCTTCTAACATAGCTTTTATGAGCTTTCTAGATTGATTCCCTTAAAGTTATAGGATTTACAGATAAAGGATCTCAGTTGTTTTCCTGAAATTTGCAATGTTCTAGGAGGCCAAATGCATTCCATGATCCATGTTGTCCTTTATGCAATTGGTGAAAAATGAGGACTTTGTTCCATTGGTTGGAAACATCATTAATATATAAACTTGAGCATTCCTATTACGTGTTGAAGTGATTTTGGCAATAAGAGATTTAAGAGGTTTGGAAAGCCAAAGGAAATTGAGTGGGTGTGAGCAATGAGGTCTAGTGGGATGGTGGATGTGGTATGTTAAAAGTGAAAAGGAGGTGAAGAAGGAACAAAGGATTCTTCTGATAATGTATCAGATGCTCAGTTAATGAAGACTTGAGTTGTTGTCTCAGCTTCTTGGTGAGGGGGATTCACAAGTCTTGGTGTAGTAGGCTCGGATGGAGGGGTCGAGAGGGTAGGTGTTTATGAAATGTTAGAGTTGGGAGGTCTTTGAGGAGTATTAGTTTCAACGCCTAATGGTGTTGGGTTTGGAGTGGTGGTCTGGATAGAGAGGGGATGAAGGTGCAAATACGAAAAAATATTGATACTCCTCTACTATTTTGGGATCGTTTCAAATCTCTTTAAGGGAAAGATTTATTTCTGTTGTTTAACATGCGTTGGATTTTTCATGAGATAAACGACAACTCTTCATCATCAGAGTCTTCACTTTAATCATCTAATTCGCCTTCCTATAAGTTTTCAGTAGCTTGTAGAGCTAAGGACTTTGACTTCTTTTTGGGCTTATCTGCAACCAATTCAATGTCATAGGATCTGACTGAACTCACCAACTCTTCCATAAGTAGTTTGTTTAGATCCTTAGTTTCTTGAATTGCTATTATTCTTTAGTCTCCATTTACTAGAAAGATTTTTGAGGATCTTTTTGACGTTGTAAGATATACTGTAACTCTTTTGGAGAACCTTCAATCTAGAAATCAGAGTTTGGAATCTAGAAAATATTGTTTCAATGTCTTCATCTTCTTCCATTTGCAGAAATTCATACTTCTTGACTAGTAAATTTTTCTTAACTTATTGTACCTGAGTATGAATCAAGAAATCAACATGTATTATGAAGTTTCGTACCAAATCTTTTCAGATTGATTTACCATTAAACCTTATTAAAAATATCTTTAAAATTAATTATGCAAAAACTTGATATAGAGACTAAATAAACTTTTTTTTTTTAACCACTAACAAAATATAACATCTACTATATCTTAAAAAATTTGACACCTTAACAATTTTAGATATAAAATTGTCCAAAAGCTCATTCTTTTATTTATTTTAGTAATCAATTGTCAAATCAACTTTACCATATTTCATATGTTGTCTTGTTGAAGCGCTACAAGACAAAAAAAAATGTATCGTGTAACATTTTTTATAGATAAATATAATAATATTAGATTATGTCAATTTTTTGGAATCGGACTTCAGATTTCTCATATAAAACTCTTTCAACGTTTGAATGACATTTTTCTAGAAAAAAGATAAACCAACATGTATATAACTTTCAGGGAGAGGGAGAAAAATGTTGGTGTTCACGAAAAAAGAAAATGTTGATGTATTATAAGAATTTATTAACTTCATCGTTTAATTTTTTATTTTTTTTAATAATAATATTGTTCCTTAATTTTACTACCAAAATATGACACCTACCATATTTTCAAAATTTGACACATCAACAATTTTAGAGATAAAATTATCCATTTAATTCATTCTATTCATTCTTATTTTTATATTTTCTCATTAATTGTCAAATCAACTTTTATATTGTTTTATTTGTTCTTATTCCAGTTTCGTTTTAGGCTTGCTCATGCTCCTCTTTGCAGAATTGTAGTGAATGAAAACAAAGTTGTTGTGTTGGGAGGCTTCTCCTTTGTGAGAATTTAACTTTTTGTATTTTTTGTGAGAACTTGTTGATCATCTTTGTTGTGAGAGTTGGATCTTAATGTGCAATCAATTGTCTAATTTCATCTGATTTCATATGAGAAAATTGAAAAACCAAAGATTGAAGAATGGTTGGGTTTTAGGAATATGAAAATCTTAAATGAAGCATCTATGTGTAAGCTTATTTGGAAACTTGTGTTTAATTAATTATGTATGTATTCATAATTGATTATGTATGCATCCTAACTAATTATAGTTGAATATATAATTGATCATATTTTCTTATTTATTCAAATTTTACATTTTGAAGAGAGATATGCATAAACTTGTCAAAACACTCAACCTAGAAGTAGAAGTTAGTTATAATAAATATATCATTTTTTGATTTTATTTCATGTAAGATTTTTATTTAGATTCAATCCCTATAAAATCAGTAAACGATCGACTTTGATACATAACGTCAAATCAACATTAAAAGAAAGACGAATTTCTCAAATATCTCTAAACCCTTCTTTTAATTTATATTTATATTTTCTTTATAAAATAACATTAACTACTAAATGATAAACAAATCAATAATTTTATTAATTAATAATATAAATATTTTAATTTTTAAACCACGCGTTATGGCCGTTTGTCAGCTCTTTTTTTGTAATGTTGATTTGACGTTATAGACCAAAATCGATTGTCGGGGACTAAATCCAAACAAAAAAACTTACAAAGACTAAAATCAAAAAGTGGGATATTTGCATGAATCAAAGATATATTTAAACCAAGAAAATATTAATACACATCCAATGAGTCAATGCATGACTAATTCAAAATTCTTAATTCGGTTGTTATGAAAAATAAATTTTCTTTAGGCAAAATTTTAGTAAGAACTTTTCACAGACTCAACCATGTAATCTCCTTTTCGAACATGATCTTTTATAAAATTGTGTTGAATTCAAATTGTATAGTTCAATATTGATAAACCAAAATTTTGGTGAGGTTCATGACACTAGTGTTGTCGCACTAAATTGGAACAATCTCAAAATTGATTCCAGAACCATTTAATTGTTGTTTCATCCAAATAACTTGAGTGCAACAACTATTGACACAACATATTCCCTTTCGATTGTGGACAAAGCCAAGTTGACTTGTTTCTTACCCTACTATGACACTAAGGCATTGACAAGCAAGTGACATGTTTGATTAGTACTTTTTCGCTCCATTTTGTATCCCACAAAATTAGAGTATGAGTACCCAATCAAAGTGAAATATGCACCATTAAGCCTACAAACTCATATTTTGTGTGCCAATGATGTATCTCATAAAGTATTTGAGAGTAGAGAGATGTAATTCTTTGGGATTAGCTTGAAAGCAAGCATACATACAAACAATAAGCATAATATCATAACGACTAGTAGTGAGATAGAGAATATAGTGATAATATGAACTTTCTTCCTTTGTTTAGTGACTTTGTAGACCAAGGAAGTAGAGGATCTCACGCATTATATACATTTCAAATTTACTTTGCACAATTTTACATAGAAACTAATTAATTGCACCAAATTAATATTATGTCATCCACATAATTTGAATGAGTAAAATATCATGCTTTGAATTTTTAATGGAAAAAGTTGTATCAATTTTTCCTATTTTAAAATTATTTTCAAGTAAATATTTTCTTAAATGGCCATACCAAGCTTGAGAAGTTTGTTTCAAGCTATATAAAGCATTCTTCTATTTGAAAACCTAATTAGAAAATTCAAATTTTGTATAATCGTGAGATTGATAAAATACATTTTATCTTGAATATAATTGTTAAAAAAAAAAAAACAGTTTGAAATTCATTAAGTATAAAAAAGCTAGAAGCATGTCGATGGCTTCTAATCTAGTCTAAGAAGCATAGTTTCATCAAAATCTATGTTCTCTTGTTGATTGTAACATTTGAAAACAAGTCTTTCATTATAATAATACCATTTTTATCGAGCTTGTTTCAAAAAATCTATTTGGTTCCAATTACTACATGATCTTTAGGTTTAGGAATATGTTCCCAAACACTTATTTTCTCAAATCAATTTAACTTCTCTTGCTATTTCAATTTTAATCAATGATAGCTTCACGAATGTTCAATTTGAGAGATAAAATCCACATAATTAGATGCACGTTTTAGAGAGTTTCGAGTAGTTATCCCTTGATATATTTTCTATAATATTTTTAAGAATATAGTTCTTCGAAGCTCTCCATTATTTTAGTAGATCTTGATGAGGTGATTAAACTTCATCTCTTGAATATCTAACAATAGAGGTGAATGCGAGTTGAGAGGGTTGATTTTTGACAAAATTCAATATCTAAATTTATCCATTATCGTTGGGTAATTGAGTTTTAAATCCATATTTTTTTTCATTTAATCTAAACTGAATCAACCTGATTAAAAAAGATTGAATTGATGGATTAAATATAAATAGTATTTTTTATTTTATTTTAATATAAGTAAAATTTCAATTTAATTGAATGAAAACATATTTAATATCTCAAAAACCATAAAAGTTCAATCACATCATTCACCACATTTTAATTTACTAAGCTATCACAATCTTTTAATAATAGTGCTTCATTTATTTATTTTTAGAGTACTTACTATTTTCAAATAAAATACTAAAAAAAAAGTGTTTAATAGATTTAAATGTGAACAAATTTAATCTAAATTCATCATATTTAATATAAATTTTTAGAAATATCAATTGATATTAAATACCATGATGAAATGTTTGTAAAATCTATAACAATTATTGATTAATCTGAATATTATGTTTCATATTCGAATACGCCATAAATTTATATATTTTATATAAATAAATAAAAAATATAAAAAGTATAATATTTAAATAAATAGTATTTAACTCAAATGAAGTTTTTTTCGTGACAACTTTCTTGATAAAGTTTCTTCACAAATGTATTTTAATTTACTCAATATTTTATTACATAATATTTAATTTATCATAAAAATTAATATACTTGATAATTTTTAAAAAAATAGTATCTTGCTTCAATGACATAGCTAATCTAGGGAAAAAAATACTTGACACACCTTACTTTGATAAAATAAAATAAAAAATTCACTAACAGAACAAGAAGGTGGGTTGCGGTGCGGCTGCAAGACGTCTGAAACAGAAGAAAAATGTGGGTGGCAACGCGGCTGCAGGAAGTTTGAAATAAAAGAAGAAAGTGTGCAGGTATTAAAACAGAAGAAGATGGGTGGCGGCGCGACTTCCACCAAACAAATTTATAAATAAAAAATAATTAGTCACTAATTCGTGTCTGACGGATTCAAATTATTGAACTCATTATTCAAATCAAATATAAGCGGATTTCAATCGATTGAGTCGAGTGAGACCTAAAACTGACCTTACAGATAAAAATCGGATTAGGTTGGATGATCAGATTGACAGATCAACCCGTATCTATATACACTCCTCTTCAGTGACGAATCTTATTGGAAGCGAACCGGTAGTCCTATCTAACAACAAAATATAGTCAAAAATCAAATAACACATTTTTATAAAAATATGCTAACACGTACTTTTTTGTAATTATATTACTAATACTGAATATATAACAAAACTCATATTCATAATAGTATTAATTTTATTTATTGATACATTATTTATACTAAGAACATCTCTAAAGTTGAACTCAATATAGGTTCATTAGGTGGAGTACACCGTACCACATCATCTCGAAATAACTCATTCATTTTTTACTCAAACGATGAACTCACATGTTTATTAAATAAGTTCACCACTAACAAACCATTTATTTATTATTATTCATAAATTAATTCAAAGTATCGTTTCTTTGTGAAAAAACGATAACAACTTAGCAGGTTACGTAATTACACTAGACAGACAGATTCATTTTAACTACTGTTAGAGATGCTCATATATATATATATATATCACCTCCTCAGACATGTTAACTGACTACAATTCCAGGAGGTTTACCCTTTGCAAACACAGGAGATTGCTCTTTAGAGATTATGCAAGTGTTCCCAAGGTATGTAACAGTCAATAAAAAACCCTTTTCATGATGCTTTACTCCTCACAAACACACGATTAATGTTTTTACAAATATATGTTTGAAATGTGAGACACGTTTTTAGCGAATGTTTTTACAAATATACCTTCGAAATGTGACATGTTAAATACATTATATTATATAAAAAAAAAATATATTAAATGGGGTTAAAAAAAGTTGTTTAAATTTTAAATAATAAATACATTTTAAAGTTTATAATATTTTTTATAAATATCACCAAAATAACCTCTAAAATATTTTCTAATGATAAGGATTATATATATAGAAAAAATTATACTTTTAAAAATACCAACGTAGAAAAATTAATGTATGTAATATACATATTAATTTTTAAATACAGTTTCTTTTTATATATATTTTATTTTTTGGGAGTAATTCGTTGTTTAAAAAACAACCGTACCTAATCTTTTAAAAGATATTTTACCTATATCTTTTATTATAAACACTTATTGAAAAAGAAAATAGAGTAGTTAATATCTTTATTTTATTTATTGATATCCTTAATAAATTTATATAGTTAGATTTGTTTAACTTGACTTTTTAAATTTTAAAACAAATTAATAAATTAACAGTATTGATAAAAAGTATATTAAAAATAATAATAAACGTATCTAATAAATTAGAACGGTACTTATATGTAAGGACAAATTTTTTTCCCGTTTGTAATGAAGGATGAGATACAGGTAGTATATAGAAAACATTCTGTGAATATTTATAAAAATAGACGGAAGGAATAATTTGTTTTTGTAAATACAATAAAACTAATAAATAACTTTATAAGTATGATTATATGACTAAATTATTTTTTATTAATTATTGCACTTATTAGAGATTTTAATAATAACACATATAAACACACATTTAAATCTAATAAAGATGATATTTATTTTCTCTAAAATGGATAGTAATTAATTTAAATTCAAGGAGTCGTCTCTTTGCAATTCTATCATCTTTATGAAAATGTTTGACTATAAAATAATTATAAAGTATACTTCTTTCTTTAGTATTACAATATAAGTAAAAACTGATTAAAGAA
>JBBPBS010000749.1:1224670-1238158 GCA_037974835.1 Cicer judaicum
AAAAAAAAAAAAAGGAAATATGGAAATATGGTCAAAATGAAAAACAATACATTAATATAAAATGTTTTTAGTAAAAAGCAATACTTTTTATCAGTTCAATCAACATGTATATATTAATTCAAATAATAATTATACCAAAAATTGAAAATTAAAATTTTTAAAGATTTTTATTTATTTATCAATATAATTAAATTTTTTTATAATATATTATTAAATTTACTTAAAATAATTTATTTTTATATAAAATTTAAAATAATTTTTTTTTTATGTATCCGACCCTGGAAACATCAAACCCGACTATTGTGGACCCTAGTCTTCTTAAACAATCCTTTATTTTCAATTTATTAGTACTACTACTAGTATTATTATTTTTTTTTTTTTGTCGTATGAAGATAATAAAAGGTGTAGAAGTTTCTTGTATTGCGAAGAGCCGTGGAAGGAAGTTTTCTATCTTTTTCGCATCATCATCCTCAAATGCGGTTAATATTAATCAAAGCAAAAATCCTCATTCACACGGAACTTTCTCGACATTAGACGTAACTAACGCAGTACCTTCTCGTTCCTTCCTTTCTTTCTTTCTCTCTCTCTTTCCATCCTATTATTCTCAACAGAACCTTCTAGAACCACAAAAATCTCTCTCTCTCTCTCTCTCTCTCTCTCTCTCTCTTCACAACCAAACTCATCGGCGATAATCTGTTTTAAACTTCTCCATGGCTCCGCCGCTACCGCCGGTGGAAAATAACGGCGAACCTACCACTGCATCCGTCCTAGAGTCACAGAGATCTATTCCGACGCCGTTTCTCACAAAAACCTACAACCTCGTCGAAGATCAATCCATCAACGACGTTATTTCATGGAACGACGATGGATCCACCTTCATCGTTTGGAATCCCACCGTTTTCGCTAGAGATTTGCTTCCTAAATATTTCAAACACAACAATTTCTCTAGCTTCGTTCGCCAACTCAATACCTATGTAATTAAATTAAATTGTTAATTCTTTTTGTTTTCTTTTTCAATTTCGTGATTTTGATTTTGTTTTTAATTAATTGTTTTCGGTTTTTATCGATTATCAGGGATTTAGAAAAGTAGTACCTGATCGTTGGGAATTCTCGAACGAGTTTTTTCGAAGAGGTGATAAACGGCTTCTGTGCGAGATTCAACGCCGGAAGATCTCAACTCCGTCGCCTTCGCCGACGTCTGTTTCTACTGCTGCAACGGCAGAAACCGCGACAGTTGCGGTTCCTTCACCGATTCCGCTTACTGTAATACCTACGGCGATGCCGATTATATCACCGTCAAACTCCGGTGATGAACAAGTAATATCCTCGAGCTCGTCGCCGTCGCGGGCGCCAGCGGAGCTTCTCGATGAGAACGAGAGATTAAGAAAAGAAAACGTACTTCTGAATAAGGAGCTCGCTGAGATGAAATCACTCTGCAACAATATTTACACTCTCATTTCAAGTTATGCAAACAACAACAACAATAATAATAATAACCAATCGGACGGTGGCGCGCAAGGAAGTAGAGAATCCGGGATGACAGCGGTGAAGCCGTTGGATTTGATGCCGGAGGAGGTTAAGCGAGGCTCCGGCGTGAAAGAGATGAATCCGAAGCTGTTTGGTGTTGCGATTGGAGTGAAACGAACAAGAGAAAACGGTTGTGAAAGTGGAGAAGATACACTGTTGAGGCTACATCAACCTAGTTCTACGGACGTGAAATCAGAGCCGTTGGATTGTCAGGATCATCGTGATAACAAGCAAACGCCGTGGTTGAACCGGTGTCGTAGAGCGAATCAGAGTTTATGTAAATGACACGTGGAGGTGTAGTATGCATTGGCATGTTTAGAATTAGATTAGATTATTGGATAGATAATGGCGTAGGGAATCTGAGACCATGCACGCGGAATCGCACGTGATAATCCGTCACGTGTGTTGATAAACCGTATGGGACCGATTCGCAGAAGTTTCTCATGGGAAGTCAGAAGAAAACGATACTCTCTCGTCCTTACTTTGTATTTTCACTTTTTATTTTTTTTTATTTTTTTTTTGTATACTTAGATTTACCTTTACTAGTAGTTTTTAGAATTTTATTTATCCTATAATTATTTTACATCAAGAGTCATAATCATGTGAGTATTTTGAAACAAGGATGCTTAGTGATGATGCTTTCATATTTATAGTTCATAATATCTGAAACTCAGCAAATGTATTTATAGTTCATAATAGATTTTTCACAAAATATTGGAGGAATTATATATATATATATATATAGTAATTAAAATATTATAATTAAATATTTATAATTTTTATTTTTATTAAAATTTTTTTTTTTAAAAAATATATCAATTTTCTTATATGTTTAAATATTGTGTCATTACATCAAATTATAGATCAACAATTGAAGATATTAAATAATTTATCTCTATATATAGTTTATTGTATTAATTTTATTATAGTTTATTATATAAACTAATAAATTTTTATTTTATTTATATATGGTTTATCTCTTCATCGTGTGATTTCTAATATGATATCATAGATTTGTTTATGGTTAAAAATTATTGAATAATCTAATTTACATTATGGTAAAAATAATAGCAAGATTATTGTTGACAACAATTGTTAACATTTTTTCTACTCTATTTATATAAAAAATTACTTAACTAGAAGAGAAAAAAGTAACAACTTAAAAAATATTAGAAGCAAATTGAGATAGATTGAAAATCAAGACCAAGAAGTGAGCTAGCGATTGATCGCTGTGAGAGGGAGAATTCAAGAGAAGAAAGGGAGAGCAATCTGAGCAGAGAAGAGAGAGGCAATGTGTTGTATTGTTTCAAGATATTTAAGTAACTTATATTGTTTTAATAATCTATTATTATTATTATTATTATTTACAATTTGAGGGAACGAGTGTCTCACATTTTTTAAAAGTATATGAGGTTGTATTTGTGAATTAATACACCGATTATATGGATCAACACACCAATTATGTGGATCAACACACCGATTATATGAATCAATACATCGATAATAAACTAAATGGTGTCGTATATGTTTGTTGTCAACTCACAACTAGAAATTTGTGAAATTTTTATGTCAACTTTCATAAATATCTAGAAGTAATTTAGAAAATAATTAATATGTTGGATTTGATATTGAACATCATGTAGCAAGCATATGTTCATACACAAAAATAAACTTAAAAATCTATTTTTTAGACGTATAAAGTTAATTGTGTGACCAATACTTAAATCCTTGTTGGACAATGTATCATTGCAAATGAGTCTCACCATGCATTAAGTGTGGTATATTTTTCCAAAGATAAAAATCCTTGAACAAGGAAATGGGCTAAAATGCAAGATAGCATAAATGAGGATATACATATTTCAAAAAAGTAATTTGATATAATTGATTTTCAACTTTAAAAGAATGAGTAAGTACTTGAAATTTGTGAAAATATAGAGATTTCAATAAATTATGTCGTGAATCGAATATGATGGAATCCAAATAAAGTCAATGTTGACAATATTTTTTGCATTATAATTTAGCGCTTATGTGATAAATGATAATAACGATCATAAATTAAAATCTATTAAAGATTATAGACAAAGAAAAGTTGGCAAAATAATAGAAGTGGAATTAAGCCCGCCTTGCAAAACGAGAGGTTTTTGGACTTGAAGTCTGCACATCTAAAGATGTTAAGCTAATTAGATATGAATGATTTTCAATCAAAAAGAAAATGAGATTGATGAAATACACATAATCACGTGTATTGGTAAAAGTCTACTATTGATTTTGAAAAGACATATTCAGCTGAAGTGAGTTCAAAAACTTTTTCATACTTGATTAAGTTTTGTAGCCATGAAAGGCTCATTTTATATGAAAGACATGTTCAAATTTGTGTGGCTCACTTGATAGTAATGATTATATGAAAGTCCCTAAAAGATTTAATTTTTGTGATACATGCAATTAAGTTATCATGTCATTTATTAAGTTATCATGTGATAACATCTGATACATCATTATAAAGTTATCAACAAGTAATGTGTTTCAACAACTACAATAAAAGATCGATTTTCATCATTTCAAATATTATTGTCTACATGAGGGGGATAAATACATATATTTTGCACTCTTTATTCGTTCACCATGGTTTTGCCCCAATGAATTTTCCTGATAAAGTTTTTAATGAGACATTTTTCATATAAATGATGTTGTACTCTTTTTTCTTCATCAGGGTTTTTTCTCACCGAGTTTTTCTCGTAAGATTTTAATGAGAATTATCCTCATGGACATCAGAGCTAGAGTGTTATGAATAATATTTGTTAATAGATATCTATTCTTTGGTTTTTCATATTCTCATAACTCTCAATCCCTTAACTCCCGTTAGTTAATAACTCTCATTCCCTTAACTCCCATTAGTGAATAAATTAATTGTTTTTTTATCTTGTTCTTTCACTTACCTATTTGTGTCATGTAAATAGGTCTTATTCTATTTTGTAAACACACACTTGAGAAGGAAATAATAGAAAAAGCTTCAATGTCCTCTATTTTTATCTTGTTATGTTTTAGTTGATTTCATAACATCATGTTAATTTTGATGGATTACATATTGTAATAGTTATTATGATGTAATGTAGTAACGTAGATATTATCTTGATGAATTTGAGAAGTATTGAAATTTTTGAATGACTAAATAAGACTTTTTATAAAATTCCACTTATGAAAAATAAAGTTTGGTTCAATATTATGAATGTTTTTAAATATAAAAAACTAATTTGACAAAAATAAATAAATAAATAATCTAGTCAAAACTTTAAATTAAGTTAAAGGATAGTGGTATAGCTTTTCCTTTAAATCAACATCATTAATGTTGAGAATCCTTTACTATAGTGAATCTTGATAATAATTAGTATTTTATCATGTACTTGATAAAATATAAATTAAATTGAGTTGTGAACTATGATGCTAAGTCATTATGAATTAAGATAACCAAGTCAAAAGGCAAAGGGGAAGTAATGCTTTAATACATATAAAAAAAGGGAAAAGGAAAAAAACTAAAAGGGACATTCAAGTGATGGAAACACAAAATAAAGAGAGAAAGTGGTGTTTGAAAAGGAAAAAAGTTGCAAAAGGGTAATTTTATTATATTTGGAAAGAAAAGGGTAAGCAAAGACCATTTAGTTCCCTCCTTTTGATATACGGTCAAATTTGGAATCTCAACATATAAAATATATGGTATTGACCACAATTTAACATATCTTTTTCCTCCCTTCATTTCAAAAGAATATTAGATTTAATTTGTATGAAGATCTTGGCAACATGGACTGAATATTTTGTTTTAAATTGTAAAAGTATAATATACGAAAATTGTTTTGATAATCATCATATATAGGTAGAAATATTCATGAAACCTCTAATCACCTATTTAAAGTGTTCAAATTCCTTATTATTTAGATCAACTATGTATTGTTAAAAAAATTCCTTTAATATTTGTTAAAATGGAATATTTTTTAATTTTGTTCTCTATATAATTGAGAATTAAGTATAATTAACATTTTTTGTGGATTCTATATTTGTTTATGTCAACATATTGTCATTAGACTATTTGATCTCTTGTAAACAATCCAATATAACTCTCACTATTTGATTAATTCCAAATCAATAGTGAAATATATTAGAAATCAGAGGATTTTGGCAGAAAGAATCAAAAGAGCTATGGAAGCTTGAGAGTGTTGAAAACTCATAAGATCGTTTTGAAAAAAATATGATGAAAGTAATACAATAAGCTCTTTATAAATAGAGCAACTTAACTACCAAATTAAATGCTAACTAATTCCATAGAGAGTAACTAACTACCAAATTAAAATCTAACTATAAGAACAAATTAATTTCTACTTGACCAATTAGATAACTAATTCTAACTAAGATTCTCAATCCTCTCTGTCGGAAGCTGACAAGTGGGATCACCACAAGAAGCTTGAATTACAAAATATCAATTAGCTAACATAATAAGAAATTGAAAGTATCACAAACTAATTTCTAACTAACCAATTGGCAAAGATTTGAATAGAATGCTAGTAGTTTTTGTCAAAATTATTTGAATGAAAGTTTAAATACTTAGTATTACATTAACTAAGAATAATGATTGAATGAAGGATATATAAGAGAAGTGAGTTATATTTTTAATGACATAAGATTTAAGTGAAGTTGTGGTTCCAAATCATTTATTGATCCTAATGATTATCGATCTGTTATCGCTTCAGACGCTCTTCAAACTCCGAACAAAGTGGTATAAGAGTATATTTTGACTTTGTAGGGAGCAGGATTACATCTTGATATATTGTATCAATTGTAGCTATGTGGGTGACTTCCACTAGTGAGGGGGACTAATTGTTTAATTTCATATTTGAGTAGTTAGTCAAACATTTATTAGAAATGAGTTAAATGAATCATATATAAAATATGTGACCCATATATTTAATATTTTAAAGATTTTGGACAAAGATATGTTGTTCAACTCTAAATAATTATGATCATTTATTTGTTGTTACCGTCGTTGCTTCCCCGAACTCCCTACAAGAGAAATTTGCATATGTTATTAACTCTTCCAAAACTAAGTTAGTGATATAGTTTATGTTCGTTTCTATGTTGATAAAATTTAATTTTGAATGAATTGATGATGTAAAATTAATTTGATTGAAAGTATGTTGAATATAAAGTGATATATGCTATACATTTATGTAAAAGTGACTTGAAGATAAATTTCATCCTAAAAATCAATTCTTGAGTCAAAAGCTTTGTGCATATTTGGTTCCAGTTTTGGAGGAGACAAAATCAATACTAGAATGTAAAATTGATTTTAACATGTCCGTGTTTTATTCGAGTATAATTGATTTTACTTCTCAAAATTGATTTTAATTTGAAGTTAGAATTTTCTTTCCAAACATTTTGACACAACTACAAAATATATTTTTTAAATTGGTTGTGTCTGTTTTTAAATACGAATGCTTTAAAAAGAAGAAACACTTTAAATCAGGTAATGAATTGATTTAAAAGGTGTATTTTGTATTAGTATGAAAATTATTATTCAATTCACTTTTATATAAATATATGTAAACATAAATTATTTTAGATTCAACTAACTTTTAACTAAAATTAATTTTACAAAATAAATTAATTCAAAATCCATTTTTGCTACCACATAATCAAACACAAAAAATTCTAATTTCAAGTTAAAATTAGTTTTAGAAACAAAATAAACTATAGTCTAGAACAACAAAACATAACAAAATTCATTTGTTGATCATAAGTTTTATCATTTCAAACAAATAAATTTGATGATTAATCTAAGACTTAATTTATATCCTTAAGATTTTTAAATTGACATGTCTAATGAGTACAAGATTAAATTTAGAAACTAAGATTATGTAACATTAATTCGAATAAGACATAAATAAAGTAACTAACAAAGAACTGTAAAAATGAAGATTATTATTTAGTAAGAGTTTCATACATCATCATTCCAATAGTTAAAGAGATTGAGAATCTTGTGAGGGTGGGTGTTTGCTTGTGTCTTTCACTTTCAACACCCCTTAGCTAATTTTAGACTTCTTTTGTAAGTTTATACATTAAAATTTATGTCTTCGATTAATCTTTTTGAGTATAATTTCTTATTTCTCGAGATCTGATTCTTCAATTATATGTCTTTGACTTTATTTAAATGAAACACTTTCAAAACTATCAAAACTATTATTCACGAAGTAACTCCTTGTTAACTTTGAATTTCTTATAATAAATTGTGTACAACATTAATAAATATTTTTAGATCAATCAATATTATTCACGAAGTAACTCCTTGTTAACTTTGAATTTCTTATAATAAATTGTGTACAACATTAATAAATACTTTTAGATCAATCAATTTTAACAAGAATTAGGATCTTCTTCTTTTTGTTCTTTTATTTTCTCTCATGTTGTAAGAGTCGTATACTTAAAAACAATGTTTATAAACATATAAACAAAAAATAAAACTGAGTAACCATGTAATAGTTAGAAAAACATGTCTTACGTTAATAAAAATTGATTCAATTAATAAAAAATTAATTTACACTCACAAAATCGCAAGTTCAACTCTCACTACCTATATATAAAAATTTCTTTAGTGTAATCTTTAATTTTCTACGATGCAACCCTTTTCCCCAACCCATACCTAATTTAGTTATAATTTAAAATTAAAAAGGAGCTAGGTTTCCATATATGGCCAAAGAAGTTAAATGATTGAAGCAAAGAAAATGGTACTTTTTATTTGTCACCTAGCTTACTACTTTATGGGCTACCTAGCTTCTCCAAACTTGAGAAGATATGTATATAATTTTATAAGATAAAAGAATTAAAATTTTCAAAAAGAGCACTAGCTACTATACTAAGGAACTTTAATTCATTATTAATATTATTTTTTCTTTCTAAAAGACACCACTACATGTGGGTCTATTGAATAAAATATATGTGGCTGTCATTTTCATCCATAATCAGCTTCTTTTCTAGAAGGAAGTTAGAAGCAGTTCTATGTTGCATCAAATTATCAATCTTTTTTCTATTTGGAATTGATAACGTGTAAAATATCTATGATAGCTGCAATTGTTGAACAAATAATTCTAGCGTTAAGTGCTTATTGACCAGATTTGGTTGTGGATATCTTGAATTAATAATTTGATATTAATTAGCAAAATTAATAACCAATACTTATAGTTTATATAAATTTATTATTTTTGGTAACCATTATTTTCTTTCAATATCGGTATATAAAAGCTAAATTTTCACAATTTTATATGAATTTATTGTTTTCATGATTTTATATAAGCTAAACTAAAAATTAATTTTCATAGTTTTTTTTTTATATTAACTTCTTTCAATAAATCTTGATAAAAAAAATTTAGGGTGAAAAGAAGGAGGTTGTGATAGTTACGGTGGGAAGGTGAGAACAGAGGTGTGTAAATATATGGTTAATTTGATCGAATTAATAAATTGAATTGTATTGTATAAAAAAACCAAATCATTTAAATAATTTATGAATTAAATTACATATTTAAAATAAATATGTTAATCGAGTTTAACAATTTTAAAATTTTTTAAATCTCAATTAAGATTTTTTTTTAAAAAAAATTTTCAAACTTTATTTTTCTTGAAAAAAAAATCAAAAACATTTTTTTAAAAAAACAACAAATTATTTTATTGGAAAATTTTGAGAAGATAATGGAAAACATTTTTTCTTGAAATATATTCCATTTTTTTGGGAACATAATGGAGACTTTTTTCTCGAAAATTTTTTTATATCTATTTTTTTTAAATCCAAAAAAAAACTTTTCTTAAAGAATTTCAAAATTCTTTTTATCGGAAAACTTACATTTACTTTTTTCAGAAAAAAATTGATATTTTCTTTGTCAAAAGAATTTCAATGTTTAATTAAAAATTTGTTCAAATATTAAACTAATTTATATTTATAAATTAGTTTCAAACTGATTTTAAAAGTACACTAAATTTGATTGAAAAGTAGTTTTCAAGAATTGAACCAAAACATTAATGTTATCCGATGTAGTTCATTTTTTTTCATCGTGAACACTCCAAAGGAGGGAGGATAGATTATGTTTGTCATTTGAAGAATTTTTTTTGGCAAAAAGTTATGTCACAAAGAAAAAGAATTTAAAAAACAATGAATTCTTTTGACATAATTTTTGTTGGCATATATGTTGTCTTTAATATTCATTATGTTATATTTTTTTTTATCATCATTATCATGAGATAATTTTAACTTGGAAAAGAAAATGAACAAAATGTTCAAGTCATATTTGAGTGAATATCAATTGTGTTGTGCACAATAAAAAAATGAAGAAATAATTATTTATTTTTTTATGGAAGAAGAGGAGAAAGAAGCGGAAAAAATTGTTTTTATTTTTTATATTTTATATGTGGGATAAATACTTCACTTTTGAAATGTTATATAGAAAAGAAGAAAAATAGATGAATAATTATTACACTTAACAAAAAAGGCAGTTGAATAATTATTTCTTTGATATTATATTATAATTTTATATAGAAATCATAAAATGGGAGAAAAGTAAAAGAAAGTAGGTTGAATAATGAAAGAATGGTTGAAGTTCAACAAATATGTCTAATTAACTAAAGCTACTTTCCAATTAAAGAAAGTTCATCAAATATGTCTAATTAAAGAAAGTAGGTTGAATAATGAAAGAATGGTTGAACAAAATGATACATAAAGCTAGTTAGTATAAGTATAGTTAACTAATATGTTTAATAACTTATATACTAATATATTTGGTTGGAGGGGAGGAAATATTTTTTTTTTTAAAATTATGTTTGGTTCAAATTTTAAGAAAAGAGAAAATGGGAGCAAAATTTTTCATAAAGTTGTTTTTGCTCTCCCTCTATTTTGGAGGAATTTGGAGAGGAAGGTAAATCTAACTTAAAAATCATTTAAAATCTCTCATCACATCTTGAACCAAATAAAAAATGATTAAAAATCTTTACCCTTCTTTTTATCATCTCTTTTGAACTAAATATATCTCTATTTTTTATCTCTCACCTCTCCTCCGTTAAATCAAACATAATGTAAAATTTTAACGTATTTTAGTCAAAATCGACCGAAAAATACAAAGTGACAAAATGTGATAATCTTAAGAATTAAACATTTATAAAAGAGTAAACTACATAATTATTTGTTAATCACCAAACAAAACTAACATCATAGCTTGTAAAAGAACTAAGAAAGAGCTAGCAAAATTTCAACACAACACCAATTGAAAAGATATTTTAATTTCCAACTAGGTAGTCTCCTGATCAACAAAAGACATGAAATGTAAATTCTTAATCTCTAATATTGGAAAAGTAAATTATTTGAAATGATTCATGAACTGGTCAAAAATTGTCTCCTTTATCTCAATAACTCCTTCTATTTGCACACCATATACATTAATATGAAAATCATGTTAAGCCTCATTCTATGCACAATCACACCATGAAAGAATTTAGAATTGACATACCCTCTTTTAACCATAGTAAACAAGACTTTTGCCAATGAATATTACAACTCAAACGTGATAAAAAGTGCAAAAGATAAAAAATAAAAAAATGTCGTTCTAAGACTTTATCCTCCAATGAATTATGTGATTCAACCTTAACATTCATGATGCGATCATTTACCTCCAAAATTTAATCGTCTAAATTTCTCCAATAAGAGCCACTAACGAAGATGAATTTTAATTACTTTAAATTTTTATGTTAGGGAAAAATCACTTCAACCATTGACATCTATTTGAACCTTCTATGACGAAGTCTTGGTAGCAAGATAAATTTGACCAACATTTCAACATACGAAACACGTGTGGTATCCAATTAACCACATCATCATTAATCAAAATAGGACAGTGATCATAAAACCTTCTATCAAGAGCTTTTCTTAGTGCAATTCGTCCATACCAAGCATCACTCCTCCAATTAAAGTAAATAATTGATGTGGCGAAGCTATAATTAATTTTACGAGGAGGCCATATATAAAGGAAAAAGTTAAATATATATTTAAAATTATTGTATTAAACTAAATTGTTAATTGAAAAAACGTTGTAAATTACTTAAAAAAACACTGTAAAATCCTATTTTTCGCATAGTATCACAATATTTTTTAATATAAAATTTCAATTAAAGCAACATTAACATTTTTTATTGCTGATAAAGCTCTCTCTATAGTAGTTGTGTTAGAGACTAGAAGTGTCAAAACAAGATGAATAAATTTAGGTTAAAATACACCTTTAGTACTTTAAGTTTAATTCAATTTTCGCTTAGATCTTAAGTTTATTTTTTTCTGATTTAGTCCTTTAAGTTACATTCGTTTGCATAACTAGCCTTTAAAAAATATATTAAATTATGCTTGCAATTCTCTAAGTTTAAATATTTTTTCGAATTACTGTCATAAAATGTTAAGTTCTAATTGACATATCGCAACAAATTGATGGTAAAAACTATTTTTCATATGAAGGAACTTAAAAACATTGATTATATAGATATGTTGCTGTATTTTTATGGATATACGGGTGTTTAAATTGTTGTAGGGAAAATTAAGAAATATAGACTATTTATAAGATTTGATGAATGTTTTTTTGAAGGATTAGTATGAGAGACATAGTGTTGCGACTTTTGGTAGAATTTCAAATTATCATAAGCTTTCAATTGAACTAATTATTGAAATTGAGATAAATGACTAATGATACAAACATAATGTAACATAAAGAAACAAATCGGGATAAAAAAACTTAAAAGGGAAATGAATTATACTTGTAGGACTTTAGCGGGAAATGGATTAAATTTAGGATAATAGGTTTAATTTTGCCAAAAATTTAACAATCAAGTGATAACTTTTATTCTCTTGTTTCACTACTTTTTTTACAAATAAACTTGTTGGGGGTAGCTAAATATATATTATTAGAGTAACTAAATACTGTTATGAATATTATTTTTAGTGGTTATCCATAAGTTGCATTGAAGAAGAATAGTGGAAGACAACCATTGATGAAGATGATAATGTACATTATTATTACTCTTGATATTTGCAACTCTATGTAATTTGGAACTTAAAAATAAAGGGTTCAAGACTTAAGTTTTATACACAACAATATAATCTATGTTCTTTGGATTCTATATCTATTAACTTCACATTTAGGTCATGATTGAAATTTATAAGATCAATTTGATTTTAGTATTAATTTTAAATAAATAAAAATAAGAAGAAAAAAATACATATATTTTTATACCATTTGAATATGCTCCTAAAGTAACAAGATTGAGAAAATAATTTCAAACATATTTGAAAGATTAGTCACTTTGTGATTCAACAAAGAGTAGTAGTTGATTAAAAAATGTGAAAGATTACATGATATTTTTTTTAATATACCAATGTTGTGCTTTAGGAAATTGTAGAGCATTCCATTGTTGTGATATTGATGTATTAGATGTGAATGTGATAAAAATTTATGAATATCATACGTGATTATAATCTTTATTTTTCTTAAAAGTGGTTAAGTAAATTGTTATCAATATAACACTATATTAATTCATATATATTGAGATGATATTTAGTTTCAGTTTGTATAATTTATCTCCTTATGTATAAAATTTTATATAGAAACATTGTTTCATGGGAAGAAATAAATAAAAAAATGACATAATTGACTATTTCCAAAAGAAGTAGATCACTCTCTGATCTTATTTTCTTGATTTTTTTATGAATATAACGACGTAATAATTTATATATATTATTCATAAATTTAATTTCTCTACCTACTTAATTTGGAATTCTATGATAATAATTTATAAAAAATAAATAATAAGAAAAATAACGACGTAGTAACTCATATTCACAATTGTTTTTAATATAAAACTTCAATTAAAGCAACATAAATATATATATATATATAT
>JBBPBS010000749.1:1238534-1292123 GCA_037974835.1 Cicer judaicum
TATAACTGACAATAGTTGTTTAGGAAAGTTGAGTTCCATTGCATTTTGAATAATTAAATTCATAATAATTATTGTTGTATTAAATAGATTAACAACATATTTATGTAAACAATTTGGTTATTTGCAAGAAATATCATGGTTTATTTTATTTATGAGTACTGTCTTAACAATTTTTATTGCTGACAAAGCTCTCTCTATAGTAGTTGTGTTAGAGACTAGAAGTGTCAACACAAAATGAATAAATTTAGACAAAAATATACCTTTAGTCATTTAAGTTTAATTCAATTTTTACTTAGGTCTTTTAAATTCATTTTCCCCCAATTCGATCCTTTTTAAGTTATATTCATTTGCATAATTAGTCTTTAAGATATATTAAATCATACCTGCAATTCTCTAAGTTTGAATATTTTTTTGAATTCCTATCATAAAATGTTAATATCTAATTGATTGTAAAAGCTACTTTTTATATGAAGGAAGTTAAACACATTGATTATGTAAATATATTGTCTTGTTTGTATGGATATCCATGTGTTTAGATTGTTGTAGGAAAGATTAAGAAATATAGACCATTTATAAGATTTGATGAATGTTTTTTTGAAGGATTAGTATGAGAGATATAGTGTTGCGGCATTTGGTAGAATTTCAAATTAT
Organism: Cicer judaicum; assembly: GCA_037974835.1. Lineage (NCBI taxonomy): Eukaryota > Viridiplantae > Streptophyta > Magnoliopsida > Fabales > Fabaceae > Cicer > Cicer judaicum. Next base: position 1,239,186 of record JBBPBS010000749.1, read on the forward strand.
CATAAGTTTTCAATTAAATTAATTGTTGTTGAAATTGAGATAAACGACTAACGATGCAAACATAATGTAACATAAAGAAGAAAATCGGGATAAAACAAACTTAAAACGACTTAAGAGGGAAAATGAATTAAACTCAAAACTAATAGATATAATTTTGCCAAAAATTTAACAATCAGGTGATAATTTTTATTCTCTTGTTTCTCTAATTTTTTACAAATAAACTTCTTTGAGGTAGCTAAATATATATTGTTAGAATAACTAAATACTGTTATGAATAATATTTTTAGTGGTTGTCTATAAGTTGCATTGAAGAAGAATAGTGGAAGACAACTATTGATGAAGATGATAATGTACATTCTTATTATGATGTAATTTGAAACCTATAAATAGAGAGTTCAAGACTTAAATCTTTGGTTATTTTTGTAACACTTTATCAGAATAAAACTCTAATATATGAATGATGACATAATCCAGTTGGAGATATATTCTAAGAATAAAGTTGATTCTATTCTAAGAGGGTTTCTTCTTATTATCTTCTTCTCACGATCATATTTCTTGAATCTTTTATTTCATATCAATATTTTATGTTTGCACATAAATTTTGTTGGGCAATTTTTTGAGTTGTATAATTGTCATATTTTTATTTGTTTATTCTTGTTAAATTCTAGAAGAATTTAACATTAAGGAAAAAATACTCAGTTAGTGTAAGATTTATGGGTCACATATGTAATTAATTAATAAAGTGTGTTAGGGTCATTATATAATTAGCCAATAAACTAGGGGTCAAATAATATATAATAGTTTATGGCTAAAGAGCATAATAATTATGAAAATTAATAGTGTAGATATCAGACGGTTTCTAATTTAATGAGGGGCTGAATTAGTAATATTGCAATTTGGGATATAACTAATAATAGTTATATATAGGGGTAGTGGTCCCCAAGGCAAACACAACAAGACTATTCAGTTTCACAAACCCTAAAAGAGAAAACTCTCTAGTTCTCTCTATCCCCATCAAGAGAGCAAGGTCTTCAGGGTGTTTTGCTAAGGAAGATCACCCAACCCATTGGCTCTATCATCATCATCCCGGGATTTCATCAATGGCAATTCCCACAGGTACGCTTCCGTCTTTGGTTATTCATCATGTAATTGGCATGGATTATAGAGCATAAGGTTATAGGGGTTTTTCCAACAATTGGTATCAGAGCCTACCATGTTTAATTCATGATGAAATTCGGTTATTGTCTTTGTTTTATGATTCAATTTGAGAATTTTGACATGATTGAAAAATTAGGGTTTGTAATTTGGGAATTTGGATATATATATTATTTGGAATCCTTTGCATTCTTGATTCTATTAATTACAAATATTTTTTGATTTGATGATACTGTTTTGTTCAATCATATGAAATTTGTTTTTTTTTATTTTCTAGATGATGTGATATGATGTAAAAATTTATAGTACATTATGAATGTATTTGAATGTGTGTCGTTTTCATTGCTGTGTTTGGTTTGACATAAACCCCTGCTTCTAGGCAAAGCTGGTTCTAGACTAGTAGACAGTGTTGTTCATTGCAGAAGGCCAAAAACTCGCGATATAAACATGCCATTACAGCCTATGTTACTGCCAAGTGGGAATTCTTTCACATGCCATTTATCATCATTGGTTCTAGATGGCACTTTTCTGTAATTAATGATTACTTGATCTCGTTGTTGTCAAATTTCCCTTGTAGCAGTGCCATGGCATGGCAGGTTTTGTTTCAGCTGCCATAAGCCGCAATACCATGTTTATATGATGGATTTTTTGGCAGGTCGCCGCCATTGATACTTTCCACAACTTGACATTTGATACTCGACTGAAATTTTTTGTAGTTTGGAGTATTTTGTGAAAATTTTCCTTTATGTGAGTGATTGACTGTGAGGGAGCCAATATTTTTAGGTAGAGTTTTACCTTTGGTACCGCATTTCAAGCACCCGATATAACATTTTGGGAAGAAAAAAAAAATATATATATATATATATATATATTTTAATTTATTTATTTTTGATAATTACCATTTTTTGATAAAACAATAATTATCGAATACTAATGAAACACAGCGAACAATAATTTTTTAAAACATTGTTTTATTTGGATATAATAAATATATGTTCAAGTCAAGTTTGACATTTTGAATGAGTTAATTGAAACTTGACGTCGCCAAAGTGACATCTCTTGTCTAAATTACTCGTGAAGAGTGTCAAATGGCTGTGTATATATTTATTCATGCGGGTATTGACCGGCCCAAAGGAAGGTTAATATTTGGCAGAATTACATGTACATCTGCAATGATAAATGTGTGACAATTATTTGGTATACATGTGAGCAATAAATCGACTCAAAGGAAGGTTTATTGTTTGACATGTCTTATTGTCAATAGTTGATCGTTGCAACAAGAGTACCACTAGCAGTTGGTGTTACTGTCCAAAGACTTGACACCAATGGTGCACTGGGTATTTTGAGATGGGTTAAATTCCATGATTTGAACATATGTATTTATTTATTTATTGATTTTATTTTCCTATAATGTGAGTTTATAAGTTTCGTTCTTTATTTAATTTTCAGCATCTATTGCTTCCATATCTGCAAATTTGAGTTCTATTCCTGTCCTTGATGGGACAAATTTTAAGGAATGGAAAGAGAACATTCTGATCGTTCTTGGCTGCATGGATCTAGACCTTGCATTAAGAATTAAACGACCCCCTACTCCTACGGACTCTAGTTCTTCTGAGAAAAAGTTAGAGTATGAGAAATGGGATCTCGCTCAAATCGCATAAGTCTTATGATCATAAAGCGTGGCATTCCTGAGGTCTTTAGAGGTGCTGTCTCGGATGAGATAGTTACAGCTAAAAATTTCCTTGTTGAGATGGAAAAACGCTTTGAAAAAATTGATAAGGCTGAAACAAGTTCTTTGCTTCAGAATTTAATTTCCATGAAGTATCAAGGCAAGGGAAATATAAGAGAGCACATTATGATGATGTCCAACATTACTTCTAAGCTTAAAGGACTAAAGCTTGAGTTGTCAGATGACTTACTCATTCATTTAGTATTGTTGTCTCTTCCTTCACAATTCAGTCAGTTTAAGGTGACTTATAACTGTCAAAAGGAGAAATGGACTCTTAATGAGCTCATTTCATTATGTGTGCAAGAAGAGGACAGGCTGAAGCAAGATAGGACTGAAAGCGCTCACTTTACTAGCATCTCTAAAGACAAGGGCAAAAGGAAAAGAATTGAGGAGCCCAAGAACAAAGCTGCTGCTAAGGGTCCAGAACAAAAGAAGCAGACTAAGGACAACAACTGTTTCTTCTGCAGGAGTTCTGGACACGTGAAGAAGGATTGTGCCAAATATCACGCTTAGCGTGTTAAGAAATGTATGATTCTGTCTTTGGTCTGTTCTGAGGTTAATTTAGCTTCAGTACCTGGAAACACTTGGTGGTTAGACTCTGGTGCAACTACTAACATCAGTGTTTCAATGCAGGGTTGCCTGAACTTCCGAAAGCCTAGTGGTGCTGAAAGATGCATCTATGTAGGAGATGGGAAGAAGGTAGAAGTTGAAGCCATAGGAAAATTTAGATTATTATTAAGTTCCAGTCATTATTTGGATTTAGAAGACACTTTTGTTGTACCGTCATTTAGACGGAATTTGGTCTCTATTTCTTATTTGGACAAATCAGGATATTATTGTTCATTCAGGAATAAAGAATTTACCTTGTCTTTAAATTCGAATGTTGTTGGAACCGGTTTACTTTCTTGTTATGATAATCTTTATTTGTTGGAAACTGTGGCTAACTATAATGAAACCTTGAGTGTGGAATCACGTGGTACTAAGCGAAAAATTGACAATTTCAATTCAGGAATGCTTCGGCACAAGCGTCTAGGTCACATCTCTAGAAATAGAGTTGAACGACTTGTGTTAGATGGAATTTTAGATCCCATTGACTTCACAGACTTTAACGTTTGTGTAGCATGTATTAAAGGAAAACAGACTAAAGATAAGAAATTAGGCGCATATAGAGCTACAGACGTCTTAGAATTGATACATACGGACATCTGTGGGCCATTTCCATCTCCTTCTTGGAATGGTCAACAATATTTTATATCATTCATAGACGATTATTCTAGATATGCCTACCTTTACCTAATTCACGAAAAGTCCCAATCAATAGACGTGTTCAAATCCTTTAAGGCAGAAGTTGAGAATCAACTTAATAAGAGAATTAAAAAGGTCAAATCTGATCGTGGTGGTGAATACCACGACAGATATAATGGTTCAGGTGAACAACGTCCGGGACCATTTGCCAAATACCTAGAGGAATATGGAATCGTCCCACAATACACTATGCCGGGGTCACCCAGCATGAATGGTGTAGCTGAAAGACGAAACAGGACTCTTAAGGATATGGTAAGGAGTATGATTTGTCATTCCACCTTGCCAGAGTCACTTTGGGGAGAGGCATTAAAAACAGCAGCATACATTCTTAATAGAGTATCAACTAAGGCAATAGCTAAAACACCTTATGAGATTTGGATTGGGCATAAGCCTAGTCTGAAGCACCTTCATGTTTGGGGATGTCCAGCTGAGGCAAGGCCTTATAGGCCGAATGAAAAGAAATTTGAACCCCGAATAATTAGCAGCTATTTTATAGGGTACTCAGAAAAATCAAGGGGCTATAAATTTTATGATCCAAAATTGAGAACAATTTTTGAGACGGGAACGACAACGTTCTTTGAGGATATTGAGTTTGGGGGGAAGATTAAGGTTAAAGATTTTGTCTTTGAGGAAGAATCAGTAACAATTCCAGAACTGATTCTTCCATAAGTTGACTTTCCCATTATTGAACAAACTCAAGATGATCTGGTTGTTCAGGAAGAACGAAATCTAGATCAAATTCAAGATCCTCAAGAACAAGTGCCTCAAGAGCCAGCTCCATTGCGGAGATCCACTAGAGAAAGGAAAAATGCTATTTCAGATGATTATGTAGTATTTATCAATGAAGTAGAGGAAAATGTTGGCATGACGGAAGACGACCCGGTCAACTTTCATCAAGCCATGCAAGATTCCCATTCAGATAAGTGGATCGAAGCAATGAATGAGGAGTATAAGTCTATGCAAGACAATTCAGTTTGGGAACTTATCCCATTGCCTGAAGGAGCGGAACCCATTGGTTGCAAATGGATTTTTAAAACCAAGCGGGATTCCAATGGTAATGTGGAGAGATATAAGGCACGTCTTGTAGCTAAAGGCTATACTCAAAAGGAAGGGATTGATTATAAAGAGACTTTCTCTCCGGTTTCATCGAAGGACTCTTTAAGAATAATCATGGCTCTTGTTGCTCACATTGATTTGGAGCTTCATCAAATGGATGTAAAGACAGCGTTTCTCAATGGCGACATTGATGAGACGATCTATATGGTGCAGCCAGAAAACTTTGTGTTGGGAGACCCAAAGAATATGGTGTGCAAACTAAGAAAATCCATTTATGGGCTAAAACAAGCTTCTCGTCAATGGTACCATAAATTTCATCAAGTAATTCTCTCATTTGGTTTTGAGATGAATACAGTTGATGATTGTGTGTATCATAATTTCAGTGGGAGCAGACATGTTTTCCTGGTCTTGTATGTTGATGACATACTGCTTGCCACTAACGATATAGGCATGTTGCACGAAACTAAGAAATTTCTATCAAAGCATTTTGAGATGAAAGATCTTGGTGACGCCTCTTTTGTATTAGGAATTCAGATACACCGAGACAGATCTCGAGGTATTCTTGGATTGTCACAAAAGAGCTATATTGATAAGGTTCTCAAAAGGTTTGGGTTACAGGATTGCAAACCAGGGGACACCCCAGTTGCTAAGGGAGACAAGTTTAGTCTCAAACAATGCTCTAAGGGAAGTTTGGAAATTCAAGAAATGCAAAAGATCCCTTATGCTTCAGCTGTAGAGAGTCTTATGTATGCCCAAGTATGTACGCGTCCAGACATAGCATTCATAGTAGGGATTTTAGGCAGATGTTTAAGCAATCCAGGTCTTGACCATTGGAAAGCAGTCAAGAGGGTCCTGAGATATTTGAAGAGAACAAAAAACTACATGCTCACATATAAAAGGTCAGACCAGTTAGAGGTCACTGGGTACTCTGACTCGGATTTTGCGGGATGCCAAGACAACTTAAGATCAACTTCAGGCTATGTCTTTCTGTTAGCTGGTGGAGCAGTTTCTTGGCATAGTGCCAAGCAAGGTCTTACTGCTTCATCAACCATGGCAGCAGAATTCGTAGCAATTCATGAGGCATCTGACCAAGGCATTTGGCTGAGAAATTTTGTCACGGGGCTGAAAATAGTTGAAGGGATTGAAAGACCACTCAAGTTGTATTGTGATAATAGATCATCAGTCCTATATTCTAACAATAATAGGAGCTCAACCAAGTCAAAGCACATTGACATTAAGTTCCTAGTTGTTAAAGAGAATGTACAAAGTGGACAGATATCCATAGAACACTTAAGGACAAACTCCATGATTGCGGATCCGCTCACTAAAGGTCTACCACCCAAGGTCTTTCATGAGCATACTGCTCACATGGGTGTGCTACAGTTTGAGGGATCTTGATTTTAGTGGGAGTTTCGTCCATTATGTAATTTATGTTCTATGTTTAATTGTAAAATACAAATACATTGTATTTGGATTTTCTGATCAGAAATAAAGTTTAAAATATTCAATTATGGTTACTTTGTACATTTAAGTTATGGTATGATCTCATTCAATAAAGTAGGACCAATTGAAAATTGACATGCATTGACCAACTTCATGTAATTTTCATGCTACACTTTTCATAATGGGTCTATGTCATTTAGCTGTGTCAGTACGGGTGATCATTGATGGGTTTAGTTATGCTTATTATGACGAAAGCCTCTTTGATTCTATGTGCTGATACGATTAATGGACGAGACAATTTGGATTAGGCTCAAGGTAATTATAATGACATTTTTTTGACGTCATAAACTCTAACACACTCCTAAGGATACATGTGTGACCAGTGGGAGATTGTAAGATTTATGGGTCACATATGTAATTAATTAATAAAGTGTGTTAGGGTCATTATATAATTAGCCAATAAACTAGGGGTCAAATAATATATAATAGTTTATGGCTAAAGAGCATAATAATTATGAAAATTAATAGTGTAGATACCAGGCGGTTTCTAATTTAATGAGGGGCTGAATTAGTAATACTGCAATTTGGGATATAACTAATAATAGTTATATATAGAAGTAGTGGTCCCCAAGGCAAACACAACAAGACTATTCAGTTTCACAAACCCTAAAAGAGAAAACTCTCTGGTTCTCTCTATCCCTATCAAGAGAGCAAGGTCTTCAGGGTGTTTTGCTGAGGAAGATCACCCAACCCATTGGCTCTATCATCATCATCCTAGGATTTCATCAATGGCAATTCCCACAGGTACGCTTCCGTCTTTGGTTATTCATCATGTAATTGACATGGATTATAGAGCATAAGGTTATAGGGGTTTTTCCAACAGTTAGTCCTTAAGTTTAGATCAATTTTTGCTTAAGTTCTTTAAGTTTATTTTTTCTGATTCGGTCCTTTAAGGATATATGTGGGTTTAAACAGTTGTAGAAAAAATCAATAAATATATATCATTTATAAGATTTAATTAATATTTTTTGAAGGATTAGTATGAGAGACATATTGTTGCAGCATTTTAGTAAAGTTTCAAACTATCAAAAGCTTTTAATTGAATTAATCGTTGTCGAATTTGAGATAAATGACTAACCGTGTAAACAAAATTAAACGTTAATTGGCTTAACCTTAAAGGACTGTATGCATATTTTTGCATAACATTAAAGCAGGTCTCTGAAGGGCTAAATGATCGGTTATATAGTTCCTTAAGAATTTAATAATCAAGTATCCGAGAAGAATTACTCCAATAATATTTTTTGTTGATCGTTGTTAATGAAGATAATTTTTTATATAGTTCCTAAAGAACTAATATTAAAGCTTTCTTGAAGAATTTCTCAAAAGTAATATTTTTAAACATCATTTTGATTTGTGGTATAGTTCTTGAAGAACTAATAATTTAATATCAAAAATCTATGTAGGATTAAAAAATTTGTATTGTGGTTGAATTCTCTAATTTCATATTTAGGTCATGATTAAAATCTATAAGATCGATTTGATTTTATTATTAATTTTAAAGGAAAATAAGAAGAAAAAGTACATATATTTTTATACTATTTGAATATGCTCCTAAAGTAGCAAGATTAAAAAAATACTTTTTAAACATATTTAAAAGATTAGTCAGTTTGTAATTAAAACAATGTGAAATATCACATGATATTATATATATATATATATATATATATAGCTTTTTATTTCTATTGATGTGGTATTGATGTATTTCATATACATATAAAAATTTAATGAATATCATATCTGGTTATAATCTTTATTTTTCTTAAAAGTGGTTAAATAAATTGTTACCATTATAATACTATATTATTTAATTCATATATATTGTGGCGATATTTAATTTCAGTATGTATAATTTATCTCTTTATTTATGTGTAAAATTTTATATAAAAACATTGTTTCTTGAGAAGAAAGAAAAAAAATGGCATAATTGACTATTTCCTAAAGAACAGGTAGTAACTTATATATATTATTGAGAATGTTTAACTTCTCTTCCAACCTAATTTGGAATTCTATGATAATAATTTGTCAAAAAAAAATAATAAGAAGGTTTGTACCATTTTCTTTTGTTCTTGTTGTCTAGTGCCAACTACCAAGTATAAAATAATATTGACAATACTTGCTAATTTTATATTAATTTTTTACTTAAAATAACAAACAATATTTTTTTTTCATAAATTCTACATGTGAAAAGTAAGTACTTATATATCAGCAATTTCTTTAAGTCCTCTTAATCTAATAATTTTATACTATCATTCTGTTTTTGTTTAATATGATTTAAATTCAAATTTTCATTATAAAAGTTATTTAAATAATTTTAATATTATATATGTATTGTTGATATTATATATTTGAAGATAAGTTTTATTAATAATTTGAGTTGGTAAATTATTTTCTTAGAGTTCTCACTTTTTATTGAGTTTTATTTCTCATTTACTTAATTGTAAAATTTCATTTGATATATGTATATGGTATTACAAAAAGGTAAATAAAACCTTTAGAATATCTATTTCAATTATATGGTTATATTTCAATAAATTTTTTACAAATTATGATTGTTAAATTATTGATTTAAATGAATCGAAACAATTGAAACACATATTATTATAAACAATTGAGTCATCTCAGATCTATTATGATGCAAAAAATAGTTACAAATATATGTTAACATAAGTTAAAGAATTAGAAAAAAATTTAATTAAATAACTTTTATGTATTACTAGTTCTCAGATAAAGTTGACAATTTGAAGGAATTAATCTTTCTCGTTTCTAGAATGTATATGAGGTGGTATTTTTTAATCAATACACCAAAGTATGTTTGTTATCAACTCACAACCATAAATTTGTAAGATTTTTGTATCAACTAGTTTGAGTAAGATATTTAACATCATATAAAATATTTCATACATTTGGAATTGAAGAACCATCCATTTGATATCTGATATTGATTTTAAGATCAATACTAATGGAATCATACCTTACTTTTTTTTTATACTCGGGAACATACAATGTTTTTTGAGATATTGATTTGCATCAAGCCAACAAGTTACTATATGAAATTTCTTCCTTTAATTTATAATCAATTTTGAGTTAATGACCTAATACTCCCCATCTAAGAGGTTTTCTTTGAATGTGTTGTGTATACTTCAATTGCTCAAATATAATACGCTAGGATAGGACGTAAAAGAATATTAGAAATACATATTGAATATGAAATATCCATTAATAATATAGTACATTGAGTCAATAAATTGAAGACTTGTTTTTAATTGAATTTGTTTATAATCATTTGATAAACTAGTATTCCAAATTTTATGGAAGAGAATAAGTAGTTGAAACTAGTTATTGAAATATATTATCTCATCTTTATCCTCAAACAAACTAGTTTGAATCAAATGTTCAAAAGATAATTCATTTGCAATGTTTATATAACAAATGATCGGTTGCTAATGCTTCAATCAAAATGGATCTTGCTATTAGAAATCTTACATTACAAATAAATCTCAATTTTATCTAAAGCGTGGTAGGCAACTCGGTTCAAAGAATAAAAATTCTCAAACAAAGAAAACAAACCAAAAAGAAAGATAGCCAAGTGAGGATATGAAAATTTCAAAGATAAAAATATGTCGGTTCCAAAGATAAAAATCTTGAACAAGGAAATGAGCTAAAATGCAAGATGGCCTAAATGAGGATATGAATATTTCAAAAGATTAATTTGACATATATGATTTTCAATTTCAAAAGAACTAATCAGGTATCTATAATTTATGAAAATAAAGATATCTCAATAAATTATGTCAAGAATGAAATATGATGGAACATAAATAAAGTCAAACATTGGCAATAATTTTTCATATAATTTAACGCTATATGTGATAAATAATAATGAAGATCATGAATTAAAAGTTGTTAAAGATTATAGACAAAGAAAAGCTTATAAAATAGAAAGAAGCTATAAATTGGAGTTTCCTTTGTAAAGCGAAAGGCTTTTAGAAATGAAGTATGCACATCAAAAGATGTGAAGCTAATTCAATATGATTGAATTTTTGTGTGAAAAGAAAATGAGAATGATGAAATACATAAATTCAAGACTATTGGCAAAAGACTATCATTGATTTTGAAGAGGCATATTCATCTGATGTGAATTCAAAATCTTTTTCATATTTGATTAAGTTTAATAGTACATGAAATGTTTAGTTTACATATAAAAGATTTACAATGTATTTTTATGGATCACTTGATAGTGATAATTATGTGAAAATCACTTAAGGATTTAGTTTTTGTGAGACGTACAATTTGGACTCTTGAAGAGATTACTTAATGAAAAAGAATAAATCTCTTTATCCTCTTAAACAATCTAGATGCATATTATATACTACTCCTAGTGAATATTACCTAATGAGGGATATGAGATTGACAACATTTTTCTATTTTTAAGAAAATATTTGGAATTGAATTTGATATAAATATTATCAAAACCCCCAAAGAACTTCTGAAATCAGTTTGGTTACAGAAAAATTTTATATGAAATATGTACGTAGAGACAATTTTTTTTGGACTGAATACTAAAACAATAGTATTTGAGTAAGTCATGAAGCTTATATAACAATAGTATTAATATGGTTCTATAGGAACAAATCACATTTGTTGTGTAGTCCAATGATTCTAAGGTCCCTAGATGTGAACAAAGATTGATTTTAGAACTTGAGAAAATGATTAAGAACTAATTGGTCGTAAAGTACCATATTTTAGTAGTTTAATTTGAAGACAATATAGAACCTTGTTAATTGTAAATACTTTGATATATTATTTTTTGTCAATCTATTAACAATATATAGGTCTTCACCACACAAAGACATTGTAATAAAATCAAATATATATTTTGTTGCCTTAGATATCGTAACACCCTTAAATATTTTTGAGTAATGTCTTAGATCAAAATCTGGAGCGTTACAGATATGCAGGTTATTTATCTAATCCTCACAATGATATTTTATCATTACACGAGACAAGTTAAGAATGTAGTTTTGTTGAGATATGTGATTCTACACATACAAGAAACATGAGGTTTTTCTTCTAAAAAGAGGTTATTGCAAGAAGTCAATGTGAATATAATATCACTTGCACAACTAATTTGGAGAAAAGTATAATAAAAGAGATATAACAAATATTTCTACAAAGTCACTGCCAAGTGAAGCTTTTGTGCAATTAATATCAAAGATTAATTGGCCTTTACTGTATCAGATATAATTTCCTCCATTAACAAGAGAATTAAATGTATTATGCACTCTTTTTTCCTTCATCATGGTTTTGTCCCACTGGATTTTCCTGGTAAGGTTTTTGGTGAGGCAGTTCGCATAGAAAGAATGATGTACTCTTTTTTCTTCACTTGTTTTTTTTTTCTTTTCGCATCAAGTTTTGACTAGGAAAGTTTTAATGAGAAATGTCCTTAATGAACATCTAAGGAGGAGCATTATGAATAATATTTTTAGTAGATGTTCACAAGTTGCATTGAAGAAGAATAATGAAAGACAACCATTGATGAAGATGATAATGTACATTATTGTTACTCTTGATATTCTTATAACTATTTAATTTGGAACCTATAAATAGAGGATTCGAGACTTAAATTTTATACACAAAAATAAAATCTATATTCTTTCATCTCTAGATTTCTTTTTTATCTCTCAACTTCTCAAAACTTAATTTATATGAAATTAAGTTAATGGATCGCCGGAGATATTTTACCTAAATTTTAAAAATTTAAAGGACCAAATATTAGGGATAGATGGAATATTCAATAGGCTATTTTGATTGAATTGTACCACCTCTTCTATGCTGAACCGGTCACCTCTTATACATGAAAATATGAATAATTGGTTCTACTCCAACAAGAACTACCATATCAAATTTGTTTAATGAGAATTATATATAAGAGAAAGATGAAATGGAGGCTAAAGTTTCGATACAATACTTTTAATTATGAATTCAAGAGTTACAATAAAACATAAAGAGATTGGACTACCCTTAAACTCAAAATGTAAAAAGTCCAATAGCACATTATCTAATATTTAAAAGTAACATAAATTATCGAAATTTTGTCGATCCAAAAACAAAAAATATACTCCATAATATGTTTTAAAAAATATTTAATAATAAAATATATATATATATATAATTTTGACAACTACGTTACGAAATGCCAAAATTCAAAGAGAATTAAATAATATTCTTCAAATGCAATATGATGCCACTTTATAAAATCAACAAAATATATAAAAGAGGGCAATAATGGCCTTCGTAGGCCGAACAAATCTTACATTCTCAAACTTTTGAAAGAGGATTAAAACAACTCTAGCATCTATGTTAACAATATTGAGAATTACATAGAACATAAAAAAGCCAATGAAACAATGGTTTCAATATAATATCATTTGTTATGAATTCAAGAGTTAGAAAGAGAATATACAACAAAACATAAAAATACCATATTACTCTTAATCTAGAAATATATAAAAAATAAAATAAAATAAAAAATCAATAATACATTGTCTAATATCTAAAAAGCCCAATAACACATTATCTTAAAAATTCACCAATAACAAAACTATCATTTACCCGTTTGTTATAGTTTTTTCTAAAAATGATTTTTATAGTACTGTTTTTATTTTTTACAACTTTTTTTAAAAATAATTTTAAAAATAAAATAAAAAATAAAATTAGTTTAAATAACTTATCTTAAAATATCATTTTAAATATCTTATCTATTTATTACAATTATTTTAAATAATGAAATTTAAAAAAAATGGTTGAAATGAAAAGTTATTCTAGAAAGCTCTTCATAAAAGTAATTTTTAAAAAATACTTTTTTTTAATATCTTATCTTTTTAAGCTCTTCATGAATGTTGATAATATATAATTAATATTTTTAAGTCTTTAACATTTTGATGTTTTGTGCGGTAGTTCAACTTATACGACTATGGATTTAACCTATTTATTAGTAAAAACATTTAATATTAAATATCAATTATTAAATATCAAAATTATTTTTTTAAATCAATAACAAATAAATATGAAATAACTTTCATTATTTTTAAACAACTTTGCATAAAAATCATTTTCAAAAATATAAAACCAAATTTTTTTTTTTTTAAATCTAAAACCTATGAGTTCAATATAATTACCATTTAATTTATTGAGGTCATGCGGAAGCCTACTACCCGAAGAATAATCAGTACACTGATTACATGTGGATAAATCCTACTACACAATCCACCAATGATTTATCATCACATATGTCTATGCAATATATTTATGGATTTGATTAGTATATAGTAATACTTTAAATTTTTTTTACAAATTATAACAGTTATATTATTAGAGATGTTTAATTTTTTTTATTAAATATTGTTTAATTTTTAAAGTTATATCTATAAATAATTGTAATATGTTGATAATATAAGATTTTATTATATTAACAATGTATAACAATTTAAATATTGATTTATTCATTGATAGTTACTGATTCATACACACTGATAAATAATAGTAGTTGCCCAATTCAGCAAAACAAAAATAAAAGACAGTAGTAGTGGCCTATATCTCATCTAAGTTGGATCGAGTGAGCAAAACAGAAACGGGTCTATAAATATGAGAAGCCCAAATAATCATTATAATATGAGACATAGGTTGTAACAACTTTAAAAGATTACATCATGCACCTCCACATATAAATTCTCTCAAGATATATGAAAATATATTTTTATTTTTTCAATTATTTATAATAAATTTTAAAATTAATAGTTTTAGAAGTTTTCAATATTTAAAACTTTCAAAAGTTTCAAATTTTCGAAATAAAAAATAAATTTCAAAAATTTGGTAAGTTTCGAAAGTTTTCGAATCTAGAAACATTTCGAAAATTTTCAAATTTGAAAAGTTTTCAAAATTTTCAAATCAGGACATTTTCAAAATAAAGATTACTTTTCTAAAATTTAAAAATTTTAAGTTTCTAAATATATAAAGTTTCGAAATTTCTGAAATTTTTTAATTTAGAAGTTTTGAATTATTTGAAAATTTCAAAAATTCTAGAAATTGTCATTTCGAAACTTTATAAACTTTCGAATATTTTGAAAAGAGAGGTGAAAAAAATGAGAAGTTAAAAAAGTTGAAGGTTTTATAAAGGGCAAAATTGTATTTTCATGTTGATTGATAGGGTAATAGGTAGTGATGAGAATATATTAGGCCGTCCGTCAGAGGCCTATAGCCTGACCTACTTATGATCTGTCTTGGCTTGGCCTATCTAATAAAAATGTTAGGCTCAGACTGTTTTTAAAGCCTACCTATTTAAATATGTCAGGTTCAGGCTTAAAAAAGCCTATTAAGCCTGACAGGTCGACTTATATATATATATATATTTTATTATTTAATAATATCATGCCATATTATTATATTAACAATATTAATTCGTATTTTAAATTTTATCAATTAGACAATCACTCAGTAATCATTCCATCTATTAAGTAGTCATTCCATATTCGGTAGTGATTCTATATTTGGTAGTCGTTCCATATTCGGTATTTCGTTCAATTAGTCCATCACTTAGTAGTCGTTTCATATTTGTTTAAGAGGTAATAATTGGTGCATTTGTTTCAGAAAAAAAAATCTATTATTTGAAATCAAAAATTATTTTTTAGAGTTTAAAGGATGTTTGTGTCTGATTTTTAAAAAATTATTTTATTAGAAAATTAGTTTGTATTTAATATATATAGATATGAACATTGATATTGATATATGAAGAGCATCATGTGGTATGAGTAATTTAAATGTTTTAATATGAATAAGACTTTTATATAGACTTCTAGGTCAGACCATACTTTTAAAAAGGTTATGTCATGCCAAAGAAAAGCATATGATAAGTCGTATGTCAAGCTTAGGCCTAAAAAATAAATCGTATGTCAAACTCATGTCTTTCAAAGTCTAATATGACCTATTTTCACATCTAGTGACAGATTTAAACATGGGTTGTAAGATAGAATCATCAACTTTGTTAGGAATTTTTTTTTATACCCCTACCTTTTATATTTCTACCCCCACAATTAACCTAATTTTGCTTAAAAGCAATAATCAAATTGACGCATAATTTTACTTCCTTTTTTTAAATAATGGAAGGAGGAATTTACTATCAATAATTATTGTGAAATTTTAAATACGTTGTAGTTTTAGTTGAGATTTAAACTCAGTGATTTGTGGTTACAAAGTTAAATATATACTATTAAACTAACACATTTTGCATACAATTTTACTTTATCCATTCTTGTTTCATTTACAATAAAAAATAGTAAAAATAATATGTACTAGAAATTTGGGATTAAATATATGGAATTTCAAAAAACGTGTTTTAAGTTATGATTTACTCCAAGTTTGTAACTTTTTGGAAATGATATTTCTTTGATAATAAATTTGAAATTGTATACTACTTTGTTAAAAAGTTGAGTTTTGGAGAAGAGGAGCACAAAATTTGGGCACAAAATGATCTATTCTGATATTATTTTATTTTTATACAAATTTATTTTAGCTTTTGCTTCCCCATTGATCATCAATTTAAAAAAAAAAAAAAAGAAACTATCCCGATTTTGATATGAATTTATTTTTCATCGATATGATAAATCATGTGCATGAAATTTAGCACCTTATCATAAAGTTGAATTCTCATTTGCCAAAGATATCTTATTATATAGTAGTGGGGCAAAATTCTTCATTCTCAACTATCCAATACGACAAAGACAAGTTAAAGATTCTTCCATTAAAATCACACATAAAAATTGATAATACAAACATCAAGCATCAATCATTTTATATACAAATCTAGTATCTAGCGTATTCCCTTTAACAATTTCAAATAAAACAAATTTTGATACTTTAAATAGATATCCTTTCCCAAATTAAGAAAAAAAACATGTTTGGATCAAATCTTTCTTTATGCTTCTAAACCAAGCCAAGTTCATTATCTCCCTTTCTAAATATTCTTATGTTTTGGTGCCTATAAATTACTTCAAAAACTCACTTAAAAAATACACACATTTAATGATATCATATATTTTCTTATACATTCATATATCTATAGCCCTTTTCTTTGCATATCATTGTAATTAATTAATGTCTAGGTCATTGGAACCACTTTCTATGGGAAGGGTGATAGGAGAAGTGGTTGATATATTTAATCCAAGTGTTAGAATGAATGTGACATATTCCACTAAGCAAGTTGCAAATGGTCATGAGTTATTGCCTTCTATTGTTATGAACAAGCCAAGGGTTGAGATAGGTGGTGATGACTTGAGGACTGCTTATACTTTGGTAAGTTACTTACTCACTATACATTTAAATATAATGTTTCCTTCTTGGTTACTATGTTGTATGCAATGTTTTAAAAATCGGATAGGAAATTGAAGTGATGATATTTTTAGATAGGTCATAGTTTAATGTAATTTTAGTGTCAAAATTTTTATATTGTTAATTAATCTTAAATATTTCAAGTTTTTTTTTAAATGAAAAAGGAGAAAACTTTTATTAATTAAAGTGACACTAATGATTATTTTATAACTGATTTAGATGGAATTTTAATCCGATATTTTTAAGTTACATAACTAAGTTTTCACTACTGAATAACATTTCAAAAAAAACTTTTACAGTATTAATGCACATGAAATAAATCTAAATATATATTTAAAAAAGTATTAGAAAAGAGAAGAAAAAAAATGTAAACATAAACATGATTGAACCAATTGTGATTTAAATGTAGGTCAACCATTTCAATCTAATTCAACAAAACTGTGGTACAACTAGAATTAAATCGACCAACGAATTGGTCGATTTCTGATTCAATTGATCGAATTTGTTTATTCAATTTTTAAAATATTGATTACATACATACAAATTAAATATTTATTTGATTTATCAGTGATAATATTAAAAAATCTAACTAATCATTTTATTTAATTTTTTCACAGTAATTGATTTAATTTTTTATTTATATTAAATATTCATCAATTTTATAATAAATATTTAATTTAAAAATATATATTTCTAATAATACTAATAGAGAATATATACCAAATGATGGAACTTGTAGATCATGACAGACCCAGATGCTCCTAGTCCAAGTGATCCATATTTAAGGGAACATCTTCATTGGTTTGTTATAATCAAAACTCTCTCTTTTTCATCTCTTTGTCTTTTTGTACCATCAATTCCCTCTTATCAACTTGGTGTCAATTTTTCAGGATGGTTACAGATATTCCAGGTACCACAGATGTCTCTTTTGGTCAGTCTCTCTCTCTTCATCTCTATATATATTTTTTAATTACTTCTTACTTTTAGATATACTTTTACCACTAAGAATTCCACTTTAAGTGTAAAATTTAAGAGTTATAACCATTAATTGCAAAATCAACTATTAGTTAGGATTTATTCAATTTTATATATAGTTGATAATTGTCCATCTAACCCCCCAATTTTGTGTTTTTGAGGAGAGTGGGAATACAACATCAACATATATAGTTTGTTATACATATGCATGCATGGTGTTGACACCTAAGATATGAAATTACAATTTCAACCCCTAATTGACCATTGGGGCCTAGTGCAAATGGTTAGTGTGCATTGTGTGAATGTTGTAAATTTAATAGTACCGAGTTATATTTTTTATTATAAAAAATATAAAATTTTAATGTAAAATCACACTATAATATTTTATCTTTTCAAATAAAATATAAAACCTTAATAATTACGTTATATTAAATTTTTTAAATTAATAACATTTAAATAGAAACAAAAATATTCTGCAAATGTAACAATTAAAAAGAAAAAGATCGAATTTTAAGTTCTAGCTCAACTGATAAATGTCAATACATAAGAGTTGTTTAAGTTAATCACAATAGTATTTACCTTCTCGCAGATGTGTAAATTGATTATAATAGTACTTATCTTCTCTTTTAAGACAATAAAAAAGAACTAGATAAAGTAATAATTAATGGTAATTTTAACCTTATAATTAGAAAGGGAACTTTGATGCAGGGAAAGAAATTGTGGAGTATGAGAATCCAAGACCAGTTATAGGAATCCATAGATATGTCTTCATATTGTTCAAGCAAAGAGGGAGACAAACAGTGAGATCCCCAACTTCTAGAGACAATTTCAACACAAGGAGCTTTTCACAACAGAATAGCCTTGGTTTACCTGTTGCTGCAGTTTACTTTAATGCTCAAAGAGAAACTGCAGCAAGAAGAAGGTGATCAATTCATCAATAATAATGGATGCAATCAATAAAACATTTTTCACCCTTCTATTTTAATTTGATTTGTTTCGTATGCTTTTCTTAATTAGGGTTTGTCATGGTTGAATAAGGATACATTTTTGTTGAGATATCTGCTCCTCTTTACTTTTTTATTTTTTTTTATTTTTTATTTAATTTAATTGCAGTTTGAGTCATTCTATTTGACGACGTGATATATGATTTTATGATATAAAATCATCTAAATATATTAATTATTTATATAATTTTAATTTAATTACAAAAAATGAATGTTTATAAAAAAATCAAATTAAAATGAATCATTTGAGATTATGAAGCTGTTTTGAGTTTTATTATAATTTTATGGATATTAACTTTTCAATATAATTATATCATATCTCATATCGTTTAAAATATATTTTATTATTATTTTTAGTTAAAAAATTTAATAAAATAATTAAAAATATTAAATTTTAAATTAAAAAAATTAATTTTATGAATTAATAAAATTAAAATAATCAAAATTACAATTTTTTCTTTGATTTATTTTGAGATTCAATTTTAAGAATCCGGTTGAAATTGTGTTTTTGATGTTCCTGTGATTGAGTTGTGGCTGTAATTGTCAATCATATTTTAATATAAGTTATCTTTAATACTAAGAATGTAACACCATCACAACTTCGATAGTGCACAAGAAACTTTAGTGAGGTGCACATATTCTTGATGTACTTTATAGTTTGTAAAGTTGTGGACCGTACCATACATTTATATGCACTTGAAGAAGTGTATAAGATTATTAATAAATACCATTATTCTTTTGAGTCTTTTTCATGCATGAACCAAGTTCCGCACAGGAATAGAACTCAGGACCTAATCATTAAACGTAAAGTACGAGCCAACAACTTTATCATATTAATTAAAAATGTTTATATATATATATTTTGGAAATATTTTAAAATCCTCTGTCATTTTTTAAAATATATTTAGTCCTATAATTTTGAAAATATCACAGTTTTTATGTAATAGTATCTTATGATTTGAACTAATATTTAGTAAGTTATAGATTTCACTCATCCCAAATAGATTCATAGACAAGTTTTGAATTAATTATTCATTAAAACAAATGTGCACAACTTACACATAAAACATCGGTACTATCAAAAGAATTATAAAGATAACACATTTGATAAGATATTGTGTCGTGTACCCTTTTTATAAGAATTTAATTGTCAAGACATTTAACTCTTTGAAGCGGTGTCACTTCATCCTTACATAAGTAGACTATATCACAAATACACCCATAATACATATTACAACAAATTCATGTTATATGTTTATTAAGAGTAAAACTAAACGTTCGAACTTTATATTTATAGTCCAAGTACTTTTAACCTTTGAGATGTATCTATTTGTAAGTACTTGCAATCACCCTAATAATGTACTTTCATTATTCAACACAAGACTTGATGTTACTCAAGTGCGAGTTGATTTTTCACCATTGATGATTAATTAAATATGAGCTTGAGTCTCATCCCCAATAATGTCTTCAACACCATATTCTTTGTCAAATCTTTCGTCAAATATGAATATTACAAACACTATAAATTATCATTTTTAATTAAATAATTTATTCCAAATTAAATACACATTTAATTATCTAGTTAAATCATCAACTTAATTTTAGTTTTATTAAGTAATTATTAAAAACTTTAAAAATTAATTATCTAATTAGCTTTGTATATAATTTGAAATTAATTATTAAATTAAAATAATAATTTATTTAATTAATTTGAGTTGAAATAATTAAAATGTAGTATAATTAAATAAGAATAAATGCCCATTTTGGTCCCCGAGAAATTCTTACATACCCATTTTAATCCTTGATAAAAATAAAAGCACTTTTTAGTCCTTAAGAAAAATAAATTTGGCCAAATAATCCTTAAATGAACCACAGTTAGAAAATTGAATTTCTTTTTTGCTAACTTATCCGATGACTCATCAACTTGATTCTCACACGTTTAATTTCTCTATAAAAAAAAAAGGAACAATTAGGTTTTTGACAATAATTAAAAATATATAATTAAGTCTCTAACAATAATTAAATGAACAATTTAATTCATGCGACAAAAAATCACTAAATTATAATATAATTTAAAAAACAATGCCAACAATATTCAAATAAACCACAACGGTATCCTTCATAAACAATACATAAAATCACACCTTCAAAAACGCGAATAGGAAAAACAATAACGCACATTTAGAAATGCGAGGGCAAAGAAAAAAAATATGAGAATGAATAAGAAAATGCAACTTCTTAAACAAACGACGGAGACGCGCAGAAGCCACACCTTTGGAATCAAAAGGGTTTTTATCTTAGACTTGTGGTTTGTCTAGCTGAAATAACACTAGAATTTATTTTTCTTAAGGACTAAAGTGTATTTTTAATTTTTTTTTATGGATTTAATTGGGTGTTTCAAAACTTCTCAAGAACTAATTTGATTCAATTTATTTCTTTTTAAGGATTAAAAAGTACTTTTATTTTTTTCCATAATTAAATTGGATCTCTCAAAATTTCTCGAAGACTAAAATGAAGTTTTACTTATTAAATAAAGTATTAATTAAAATTACATAAAATATTAAATAGTTAATTAAATTAAATAAAAAAGCTTTACCACAAACCGATTTCCCACCCTTCTATATAATAATAATAAAATAAAATAAAATAAAAATCTCTTTTAAGAAATCAATATACCACAAACTAATGTTTCACTTATTTTAAATATTAGTACATGATGGATTTGTTGGTGACAATTGCTGCCAAACTTTAATAATAAAGTTATTGATGAAGATTATATGTATCAAATCATAAAACGCGTTGTTACACTAGCATTTCAGTTTGATTTGCCTCCACCAATCAGATACAAATGGAATGTACAGTGAATCTTCTTTTGGGTACTTTGAAAAACTTTGATATAATTTGCACTAACACACCAAAAATATCTTTCAATAGCACGTTACAAAAGAATGTTTCATATACTTAACTCATGCATTAGAGAAGAATAGAATGACTTAGAATATAAAAAAGATGAGACAAAGTGGATATCATAAAATTAGAGTAGTATTAATTTTATATTATAAGTCATCCTATTCTTTTCTAATGTATGAGTGAAATATATGAAACATTCTTTTGTAATATACTATTAAAAGATATTTTTAATGTGTTAGTGTAAATCATATCAAAATTTTCCAAAATATCTTGAAATGATTAATTGCTCGTCTCATTTGCATTTGATTGGTGGGGATATATCTAACCTAAAGGCTAGTGTAACAATAGGTTTTGTAATTTACTACATATAATGTTCATCAACAACTATATTGTTAAAGTTTTACAACAATTGTCACCAATAAATTCAACAATACATAACTAAAAAAGAGTAATAGTTTAATATATAATTTTTTTTTGTGGTATAATAATAAAATAAAATAAAAAATATTCTAAATCTTAAATATAACTGTTCTGAGTGTTCCAAGTCAATCCCTTAATATATTATATCATATATAAGACAATTAAATTCAACTACAGAGTTACAGTTACAATTGTATATAAAATTGAGAGTTAAGATTTCAATAATAAAAAATAAGTTCCCTTTAATAATGACATTTGATAGATTAAGATTAAAATTCAGATATAAATTTTCTTTAAAAAAAAAATGCAGTCTCAAACATGAGGACAAAAGTTATAAACAAAAATCTTTGATTAAATTATATTATTGATCACTTAAGTTATTTTTATGTTTTGTTTTGATTTCTTAAGTTTTTATTTTAGTTGATTTCATTTTCATTTATTAAGTTATATATATTAAATATTTTGATTTCTCAAGTTATTTTTGTTATATCTTAATTTCTTGAGTTATAATATTGAATATTTTGATCCTTAAATTACACATGTTAAAAGACTTCGATTCTTTTTAATAATATTTAATATTATAATTTAAAGAATTAAAGTGTCTAATTTTTATAATTTAAAAAAATAAAAATAAAAATTTATATTTATAATTTATGAAACTAAAAATAATTGAGAAACCAAATTAATTTATATTTATAATTTAATATAAACGAAAATAAAATAAAAGAATTTAAAGGATTAAAATAAAATCTAATAATAATTTAAGAAATTAAAAGTGTAATTTAACCTCAAATCGAAGGGGAACATAAATGGAAATGAATCACAAATATATGACTGGTCAATTATATTGTGTCTTGTCTAAAAAAGCGTGACTTGGATGTGAATATATTCTGTAAAAAATCATAGAAAAAACAAAAGCTAAGGAAGGGACAGAAGAACATTGCAACAAGAAGCAAAATAACTATATATTGCCCTTAAAGGAAAGGTACGTGTCTCCTTTTCTATGGATAAAGATAACAAACGTGGCAAACTGTCATTAGTTGGATGTGATTGCCAAGTATGTGAATCACCAAACAAATCTTATAAATTTGATTCTCATAAAACTCATCAATTATTTTGTATATCAATTAAGTGGCACCAATTATTAATAGAAATAATTAAATAATTATGAAACCAAAGATAAATTCTTTATAAAATTAACAGTTCTTTTTGTTTAATGGCAATTCGATAAGTTAAATTTTGAGAAATACAATTGTGTTTTTTTTAATTATTAAAATGACATAAATTGAATTATTAGCTCGATAATAAAAACTAAAAAAACTGTTAATTTATACTTTTAAAAAATATAATCTATTATAATTAGAATTTTAAATAATTTTTAATTATTAATTTAACTTATAAAAGTGGTGACTATTCTTCCATAGATTAAACACAGAAAAAAGCTATGGCAAATTTTGAACTGGTAATAAGAAAATAAATTGAAAATTTTCTTGTTTTATTTTATTGACTAAAATATATATATATATATATATATACTAAAACTGAAATACTCATCATTTTTTTTTATCTTCAAAGGGTGTTCTGATTATAAATTGTTCACATTTAAACAAATTGTTGTTTATGATACGTTCAAATAATAATTATAGCACTAGAAATAATAAAATTTGAACAAATTATTATTTTTCGCTTTACACGATTTTAAAAAAATTATTTAAAATTAGTAGTGTTTTACTAAAAGCATAAAAGTTGCTGAACAAGCAACCTCAAACAAATGACAATTTTATACTACAAAGCTAACAACTTGTATGGCAAAAATAAATACAAATAATGATTCAGTACTCAAATTTGTTCTTTATAAACCTATAAATTTCATGACAAATGTATTATACAGAACCTTATAACAGAAAAGCAATTGCAATCAATTTTAATTACAATAACAATTTGTTCACACTAATTTTACAAACCCTCTCTAAATATTACAACATGGAAATAAAAAACTGAAATACTGAAAAGCAAGAAAATTATCTTGCATAAAACATTGATACAAACAGACACAAAGATGAAGATAATGATAATAAATTAAGAAAATTGAAGATAATAATATCTTGACATTTTTCAGTGCCAGACATCAACACTTGTCAGACATTGAACATGTTTTCAATTCAAAGTGTCGGTGCTACATTTTTTCTTAGTATACATCCACTAGATTTTACTACTTGAGGTTGCATCATAAGATAACTGTGGAATTCACTGTTGATCTACTAAGATTGTATACAACATACACACATTGATTCAATCAAGCATTTATTTCTGAATTACATTGATTCTCCCTGCTGCAACTTCTTCTACCCCAAAACATACTTGAACATGTCGTTTTCGCCAATCTCGGCCCTTCCATTTTATCTTCATGATCCGTCGTCGAACCTTGTGAGTGTCGAGGCGATTCTTCTTGTGTTTCTTCTTCCCGAGGTTCAGATGTTGGACAAGGACCATCATTGCAGGTACATAGAGGAATTGTGACAGACGGAAACGGTGTACATGTGACAGTACAAAGCATCTCCGAAGAAACAGAAGCTACACGGTTTCTTCGAATTTCGGGTGTATTATGACCAAGTGAAGGTTGGTCTACGTCGCGCGGATGCTGCATGCATGGCGTACACATGCTAAGCGACACGTGTGGTCTATTTTCTTTCGGTTGTGAACCTGGTAACTTGACAAAAGAGATAATTCCGTGTCTACAAAGGGGACAAGGGATAGAACCAGGAGGGCCATGCATTTCAGAAGAAACATTGCTTGTAGAGCAAAGATAGAGTGCACATCTTACACAAAGCTCATGCCTGCATCCTGCATGAAAAAAAAAAGCTTGAGATCAGTTATACACTATACTTGAATGCATGATATGCATCCTCAAGTGAACTCAAAATTTAAGCATTATGTGAAAGCCTTTGACAAATGACTTTGGTAGATTAAGTAGGTAAGTTAAAAGCATGACAAGTAACACCGACACATCTAATTAAAGGTGTGTCCCCGTGTCCGACACGACACATAAATTACATTCGATTAAATCATTTTTTCAAATTAATATCGGTGTCGACGTGTCAGAGTCGTGTCTATGTCAGTATTCATGTTTCATAGATAAAAAATATGAATTTAGGACTACCATAGAATCTCATCAACTAAGTTTTCCATTTTATATTCTATAACATCATAAACTTGGATATGTGTGAAAACGATATGCAAAGTTTAATCAAAGAGAATGAGGAAAGTGATGACTATCTCTCTTTTAAAACCAGTGTAGACAAATAGCGACTAGTGTTATAGCCTAGCAGACATTGAACAAATCACTATTCCTCTGCGATACACCATTTATATTTTGTCTATCAAGAACTTTTGTCTATCGAAAGAAGAAATCCCATAATGAAACCTAGGTTTTGTTGACCAAATGCAGTGGATAACGGTCACGTGACAGTATATTTTTTATTTTAATTAAATTCCACCGCATACAAGTTTTTAAAAATGAGTCCACATCAGTGTTGACCCAATCAAAATCAAGGGGGCATTACTTTTGCAAAAAAGTATAAAGTTAAGGGGTCAAAATTGCTATTTTCAAAATAGGGGAGCCAAATTGCCGGATTGTGAAACTTGAGAGCCAAAAGTGCATTTTAGCCTATTTTATAATATCATAAACTTGGATGTGTGAAAAAGAGTTGCAAATGTTGAATCAACGCGAATTAGGAAAGCACAAACTATCTCTCTCTCTCAAAACTAGTGTTGTCAAATAGCAGTCATAGTGTTATAACCTAGCGTACTTTGAACAAATCGCTATTGCTCTTTGTTACACTATCTAGCACAAAGTATTGACAAATAGTAACTATAGTAGTGCTATAGCACTATAGCGTAGCAGAATTTGAATAAATCTCTTTATAGTGAATTCGACAATTGACAACACTACTCAAAGTCTTAAGACTAAAACTAGGGAATGATATATTTGATAAATTCCCTTTATGAAATTGAAAAAGAATTGCAGTTCATTGAATATCCTCGTGCAGATAAATAAGCAAATATAAACAGATAGTCAGAAGTTAGAATCCAGTACCTTCTGCAGCCACGGAACATGGCCTCTCGAGGCAGACAGCACAGAAGTCGATCTCATTAGAGGAGGAGGTTGTCGATGATTGCAATCCACATTCTCTGCAGAAATTCAAATTAATTTTTCTTACGTTTCCATCAGAAGTAGATAACAGAAATATTTTAACACTTAATTCTAGCTCAGTATGCCTAGTTGCTATGCGCACAAAGAGGGAGTGCAGAACCGCAAAGATCACACGTTTTTACGGTCTGGAATAGCAATTCCAACTGTTTCGACCAAAAGGTAATTTTTCACAGGCACAGACTCAAGCATAACCACCAAGAACACAACAGTACGATCCTACAAGCTGGATCCCAATTTTGACTACCATGACACATCTTCTAAAAACTCTTCTGATGTTTTTTTTTTTTTTTATGCGAATTACAGTGCCCAATGTTTTGCTCCATTATTTCCACAGCTATTCCCCTTGTTTGCGATTTTCATTATCTTGATCATTGACTATAAAAATACCTTGCAATGTTGAGGATGCTCATGAGGGGCAACGACAAATAATTTGAAGTAGGGAATGGTGATACTACGGTCTCAGAACTCGGTGACAACAACGGTTCAAGCCAATGACGCCCCCACATCCTAGCAACATCAAGTGGAAGCCACCTGCGAGGGAATAAATATCAAATTCATATCATTTGTGTTATAAAGCAAGTACCAAGTAAACTTTTTATATGAAAAATTTCTATTTACAATATCTTACCCATTGCAATTCAATGCCATCCGAATTGCGCCTTTTGCAAGGAGGATCTGGAAAAAGAAGAGCATTGTTAATAGATTCAAGACCTGTTTGGATTGACTTATTTGAACTTATGTAATGGCATAAGAGTTCATGAGATTGTTCGTGAGAGCTTATGAAAACGGCTTATGACATGTTCATAACATTGTTTTCAACATTATTTCCATAAGCACTACAAAATAGCTTATAGGTTATATAAAAATAGTTAGACTTTATTTTATATATGTTGTTATAGAAATAGCTTATAGTTATAGATAAACACTTAGACTATAAGTATTTAATTAAGTTATTTATCCAAACAAAACCTCGGAGCAAAAAAAACATATGGAATATTACACATCAACCTCAAAGAAACCCTTACCTGACAACATTTTAGATTGCCTCCACAAGCAGCATAATGCAATGGAGTGCTTCCAGCCCCTATATCAATGCACATCAGTAATTTTCATGAAGGGAAGAAAACAAGCACATACTTATCAGTTATCATCATATTTAACAAAAAATTTACCTATTAAATCCATTGATGTCCCATAATGATATGTTGCAGCTGACACATTTGCATTAAGATCGAGTAGCAGTTGTACACAATCAAAATATCCGTTTAAAGCGGCCATATGAAGTGCTGTAATACCCGCATCAGCTGTCTTGTTTACAAGCTTGGACAATGCACTGCACTAGAATGAAGCAAATAAATAACAAGAATAAACTAAATCTGAAAGAAATTCAATGTCATGATGACTCTCGTAGAAAAATTAAGCATGGCTTTTGCAATTAGTATTTTTATCAAATAATTATTACTGTATTAACCTATGAAACACTAACACTGTTAGGAACCCAAGAATTGGATTCCAAAACAGAAACAACAACTAACAAACAGAAAATAACTAACCTAACTAACTAATCCAACAATCCTTAACTACTTTAACTACTCTAATTTCCCTTTATTATATGTCATAACAAACACCAACATGTATATTGGATGCAATACTAACATTAACACATCAGCACAAATAATAATTTGAGAAATGGAACTGATTGAATGTAACCACATGTATCAGTGTCAAACACTAGACACATCTTCAATATGAAATGTTGGTGCTACAACTACAAGATAGTAACTAAATGTGTAAAATGGCTATATATGAAAATGCCAAAAAATATGAATATACAAAATACTAAGTAAATTGAAATGAACGGAAATAATATTTAAATAGACAGCGAAAGTATATTAGACATTCAACACTTTCAGCTAAAAAAGAATATAGGATGATCAACACTATAACAGTACTCTTTTGAGAATTACAAAATGAAGAGGAATGGCAGACCTTTTTTCGTGTTTTCGTTTCGCATTTGATTCATCGTCCATGTCAGTATCCACATGCGCTTGTAGAGTTTCAAAAGGAGCACTTGGAACAAAGTCGGCCGCAACAAGTCTAATGCATCTTACATGCCCACTGACAGCTGCAAAGTGAAGAGCTGTCCTCCCACTCAGATAATCTGCTTTCATGACCTGTTATCGAATTCACTAGAACCTATTTATTCTTGAAAGAATCTATGACCATGTAAATAATAAAATATACTTAAACACGGAATTCCAATTCCCACCCAACACATGGTTTCAACTATCAACCTATGAAGCACTGAAACTGACACAGACACGACACTGACATCGCCACATAGATACAAGTAATAAATTTTAAGAAAAGAAATAACTACATGTTTTTGTTGTCCTGTCGGACGTTGGACACATCTTCAATTTGAAGTATCAGTACTACATAGCTTTCAACTATCAACCCTATGACTCAGCTCGTTCAATTTTATCAGATATAACTGAAAGACTGAGAAAGGGGAGAAAATGGACAACAATACTCACATTGCATTTGTAGAGTATAAGGGTCTGTACGACTTCCCAATGACCATATCTACAAGCTTGCATCAAAGCTGTCTATAAATCAAGGATCAAAGTAAACCAAAATTAAAAATCTCATTTAGCTAATCATATTCATAGTCAATGCATCATATACATGTATAAAAAAGGAAACGGAAATACATCGAAAGAAAATTTCCTAAAGCTTCACATTATCATTCTGACATCTTATGAACAAGCACCAGATCCACCAATCTGCCGATAATATTAACGCACGCACAAGCTACGCCAGCTATATGGTATAGAATCATACTCTAAAACTAGTTAGGTGGACCAAAAACGAAAAATCCATTTTTCAACACTAAAATTTACCACTAAAATCACCACAACGATACTATTCATTTTTCCAATGTTTTAAATAAATGTTTGCAATCGGGATCTAGGTCACGACATAATAATTTTTATGTTGCCGAAACCGCAATGCAACTGTGATTGAGGCCGCATCAGTCACATTTGACCGTGATTCTCTGCCATATCAAGGATCACAACCACAACTATTAACACGGCCACTATTTAAATATTAAAACCCTGATCATATCATGCAAATTAGAGAAATCAAATACAATAACCATAAAACTAAAATCAATCAAGCCACTACATAAAAAATAAAATAAAAGAGCCAAAAAATGAAAAACAGTACCTGCCCACAATAATTTTTTGAATTCACATCAGCTCCTTTCTCAAGCAACAATGTCACAATCTAACACACAACCCAAAAGAACAAAACTTTGAGAATCAAAAAAGGGGTTAATAAATATGATAAAAACATAAACTTTGAGACATTAAAAAGCAAAAAAATAAAATAAAATAAAATGAAAAGAGTATATATGAAAAAACCTCGTTATGACCCTTTGAAGCTGCAAAATGAAGAGGTGAATTGAGTCCACCAAAAGTTGAGTACTTTGCAAGCCATGGATTGAATTCCAAAAGCATCTTTGCTTCAACCAAATCTCCATCTCTCGCCGCCGACACCAATCTCTCGCCGGAAGCTGAACACCCAAATGAATTTCCCATGAAATCTTCAAAGAAAATCAATGGTGGGGTCAAAAGATAAACAAAAAAATTTAATGGGGTATTTATGATTTGAAGAAAAATTAAAATTTTGGTTTTGGATTTGGTAGAGAAGCTATGATGGTGACGTGGCAGCACACACACACAAAAATTCTCTCTTTTTTGTTTTTGAGATTGAAAGATTGGAACTTCAAATGTGGGTTAAGGTTGTGTTGTGTGAAGACAAAAAACAAAAGAGAAAAAAATAATGAAGGTTCACTTTACTTTCTTTTATGTTCTTTTCTTCTGTGTTTTGTGTTCTCGTGTTCCTTTGACTTTGTTGTATTGTTTCTTATTGTTTTCTTTAGTTTCTTTTTTCTCTTTTTTATCAAAATTGTTTTGTTTAGTTAGTATGTACTAGTAGTTGGTTGGTTACTTGGATGAATAAAATTGATATTTAATTAATTGATTTTTAAATTGGTAATTTATAAAAAGAAATAAAGTGAATTCAAGGTGAAGTAATGTATCCAGTCAAAAATATATATAAATAAAGGTAATGTTATTTTGAGTAAGAAAAACATAAATAATTTACTATATGTCTTTAATTGTAAGTATCATTTAGAAGGGAAAAAAAATTGTTCTTAAATATAAAAATTCTTTCAATTACATTTATTATTTTTTGAAAATATATCTCTTATTAATAACATGAAGAGTCAAAATTAACATATTTAAGTACCAAAATTAATTAGAAACATTAACTCATAAAATGAATATATTAATTATTCTATTAAAATTTCTTAATAAAATTGAAAAAAATAATTGTTGTTTATACTAAAGAACGAATGTAATATCGAGAAATAATTAATAGAATTGGTCTAGCCACAAGTGGTTTGGAGAGTATCTAAAATAAATCTTGTAGCGTTCCAAAAACAAATCTAAATTATTAACCATACTCACAAAAATACATATTACTTTTTCAATAATAACAATAAAATTTATTCTTTTACTCTCTATTATTTATGTGTGTTTAAGTATTTTAAATTTATAGTTTTTACCACCATGGATGTGTCACTTGTGATGTCTACGGACATTTAAATATTTTAAAATTTAGAATGTGATGCGATTTAGACAATTTGTTTAATATTATTTAAAATTTCTATACAATTTATCCAACAAGATTTACAGCATACAATAAAATATAAATATGGAGGAGGCACATCGATTTTTTTTTTCTTTTGGTATACTAGCACATTGAATAAATTTTGGTATAGAATTAGCACACCGAATATGTTTTATTCCCTTTTAAGTCAACAAAAAATCAATAAAAACATTACTACCATTTTAATTCATATTTAAATACTCAATCACTCTTTCATAGAAAATATTTTACATGCAAAAACCACGTGACCATCCATATCATACTCATAAATATCGCTCTTCCTATCTCCATAATATTGTTTTTAATTTTTAATTTTTAATTTTTTAATTTAAATAAATTATTGGTTACTCATCAGAAATAGGTAGATACAATAAGGTCTTGTAAAATAAAAAAAGGCAGATGCAATAAGGTAAAATAAATACAAAATTTAATTTACTTAATAAATAAAGAAAACTATGACTAAAAAATTAAATAAATAAAGATACAAAATAATGTGGCTTTAAATAAATTGATTATTGGATATATTATGTTAAGCCAAAAAAAAAATAATAATACATATTTTACTGTGTAATCAAATAGATTAGATTCAAGTAGTTAACGAACTTTCAATTAAAAACGAATCATTCAGAAAAATTCAAATTCAAATTTAACTAAAATAATTTTTTGTCAAACACCAAACTCTAAATTATAAAGAATGATACTCATAGTATATAGCTGGTTTGCCACACAAATTGGTTAATGTCAATGTCTTAATCTCGAAAACTAATTAATTACTATGGTTGGGATAAGTCATTAATCTGCCAAAAATTACCTTATTGTATTATAAGCTATTCTTATTACTTTAATTTTATGAAGTCAACCTATAGAAAGCAATATGATACTGTTGGAACAAATTTGTATAAAGCTATTATAGATTAGAAACATAAAACTCAATATTTTTATTATTCATGGTTTGTCAACTTAAATAATCAAGATACAATTCAAACTCTTAATTTCTAGGGACTACCTCCTACCTAAATATAAAGAAATAAATTTAAAAATTACTACTAAATTTTATAATATAAGACTGAAGTTATTCAACTATGACCTAATTAAAATCCTCACAAATCCTTCTCTAAATTGCATACTAACAGCACGTACAACAGTTTAAATCGAAACTTCCAACACTCCAAGCATCTTCCTTAGTCTTGTGAATGCCTTGAGCTTAAGTGGCTTTGTCATAATATCAACTATCTAGTCTTGTGTTCCACAATGTATTAGTTTCTCCCTTCCTTCTCTAGTTAGATCCCTCATATAATGGAATCACACCTCAATGTGCTTGCCTCAACAATGGAATATTGGATTCTTAGAAAGCTGAATTGTAGAACTATTATCACACCTAGTCACAATACAATTATCCTAATTATCTCCAATCTTTTCAAGTATTCTCCTCATCTTAATTCCTTGAGTTGCATATACTTATGCTATGTATTCTACTTTTGTGGTTGAAAGGGCCACAATGGGTTGTTTTTTCGAACTCCAAACAATGGCTCCTCTACACATTAAAAAATCAAAACCCAATGTACTTTTGTGATAATCTAAATCACCTGCATAGTCACTATCAGTTTCAGCAAGTGTACTGAAATGTTGCAAGTAATAATAAAACGGTAGTATCGAGTGTCGAACTCAAGGATTGTGTTTTACTATTGAATTATATTTAATTACTAAAATTGAACAAAAAGTTTCCAGATTGATTGAAATAATAATTAAAATTAACAACTACAATAAAATTGATCCTTTATAATGAGAAAAATGTCAGAGATGAGTTTCACTTCCAATCCAACCTTGGTGTTTAATTTGATCCTAGTTACTGAATTCTTTTATTGAACTATTACCGAATTCTCTTTATTATTCTTGCCCTAATGTCTTAGTGACAGAACCTTTAATTCCAAAGTAACCCCTAATTCCTTAGTAGATTTAAGATTAGAATTAAGCATTACCGTATAGAAATTCTCTTGTAAACTATTGCTTTGCAACTAATTTAATTGGTTTCATGACCTGCATCGATCCCTAGACTACAAATTCATGAATTTCTCATCTCAAGCATTCGTAAAGTCCACTTCCATTTCAAAATACAAATCGTA
Source organism: Cicer judaicum (assembly GCA_037974835.1). NCBI lineage: Eukaryota > Viridiplantae > Streptophyta > Magnoliopsida > Fabales > Fabaceae > Cicer > Cicer judaicum. The sequence goes on from JBBPBS010000749.1 coordinate 1,272,702, forward strand.
GAACATTTTAATGTTGATCAAGCAATAAAAAGCATTAAGCACAGAGATGAGAAAAATAATTCAATAAACTCATTCATATAACTAGAAATCAAATCAGAAAAATAAGAGTTTCATCTAGTTACACTCATCCCTAACAAATAGGGTTTAGTTACTCATGACAGAGATACAAAAGATAGAGATTAGAGAAGAGTTACAAGAAGGATTCATGAATGATTCTTGATAAAACTACTCCAATGATCTTAGAAACGGCCGTCTTTGAGTTTCTCTGCTAGGGCACAAGTCTCCCAACTTCCCAAGAGTCAAAAAGATCCCTAAACAGTAAAAAATTGTGTTTTTATGAATGCTGATGCGTGTCGCGCGCCCCAGGCGCGGTCTTTTCGCTCCGGGCGCGTATTGACAGTACCAAATTGCTGGAAATGCGCCTCAGGCGTGCAGGGCGCGCTCCAGGCGCACAACATCTGTTGTGTAACGTATTTTGCATGTTTCTCATCTTTCGAGTCTGAATTTGGTTCTGGTGCCTTTATGAAAGTTATAGATATGGATGTTAGCTTTGATTAGAACTTGGTTTGACTCCAATAGGACAACTACAACTCCAGATATGGCTGCAATACTCCACATAGGTCATGTTGATTTCTCACCAAAATTCAGCACTGTACTAAAACAAAGTAACAATGCAAAACTACGAATAATCTCTACTTAATTAAGCAAATAAGAGCAAAAACATTTCATTAAATCAAATAACTAAAATCAACAAAATATATCAAATAACTCATTAAAGTAACTAATAATTAAAGATAAATAAGACTAAAATCAATAAAAATTATGCACATGATGAAAAGTCATCACAACCCCAAACTTAATCCATTGCTTGTCCCTAAGCAACAATTAATTTCAAATTTGGTGTAGTTAAAAGCAAACTTAAACTCAATTTCTCAATTCAAATCAAACTCAATTCTCAATATTTCAGCTACTACAAAACATCCATCATACTCTATGGTTGCTTACAAAAATAACAAAGTTTGTACACCTTGGCATTCATTTATCAAATTCAACTCTCTCTTCACACAATTTCACCAAAATTTCTCTCAAATGTTTAGAAGGGTTATGAATTTATCACTCATATCCTAGAACATGTATCACGCTACCGTAGGCTTGAAAAAATTATAGTTAGCAATCACAATGCAGCAAACACATACATTTTTGGAGGATTTTCGGGTTGTAATGGGGCTTAGGTAAGGGTAGGACATTTTGGGATAGTAGGCTTTACTACTTGGAGTTAGGCATATATTTCCAAATTATTCTACCATTTTTTTCTTCACCTTTTCATTTTGGAGATTCTCAAACATTGACAAAAGAACCAAGAAGATATTATTTATCATTTTTTTTCTTTTCTTCTTTTTTCTTTTTCTTTTTTACTTTTTTTTTTTGTGAGAATCACCACCCCAAACTTAAAAGGTTGCTATCCCATGAGCAATCCCAAACTTAGAATTTGATCAAGACAAGACATAAATTTTCTACCTAACTCCAAGTAAGGTGATGTAAATTAAGTAGGGTTTTTGTTTTGTAATGTGGCTAGTAACCGAAATAAAGGGACAAGGCTCAAAGGGGCTAGAAAAGTATAACATTTTCATAGGGTAGTTAAAAAGACTCAAACGGCCAAATAAAATTGCCTCAATGTATGCATAAATTACAAGTTTGCATGTCAGAATTAGTGCAAGTTCTGAAGGGATAACACACGTCTGGATAATCACACAACAAAGAATTTAAGTGTTTAGGCTCAAAACCTCACATCAAAGATAATAAGAAAGAGTATGAACTATCTAAATGATGCCAAACATGCCACTACAAAATTTATTTAGTGTTTTTTTTTTAAATGCGAGTTAGACTTCAACAACCGAGCAGTAATCAACAATGCATGAATTAGTAAAACTTATCGAATTGAGCAATGATATGAGCAAATAAATATAGTTTAAATTTCAAAATCCCAAACATAAAACTTAAGATCAAATCAAGTTGTTAATAATTCTTCATCATAGTGCACATTTACACACAATTAAAAAGAAACAAATTCAAATAACAAAAATAAGATTACAAAAATTAAAAGTTACCTCTACCTGTGGGTTATCTCCCACGAAGCGCTTCTTTAAAGTCATTAGCTTGACGTCTCAACCATTGTCAAGGTGGCATGTATGACAGGAAGAACACATCATCCTTCTCACCAAGAGATACATATTTCAAGTGAGGCTTGAGTTCAATCAGTGGTGTCTTTTTCTCTGAGGGCTTTTCTTCATTCCCTTTCAACTCCTCCCATCTAGTAGGAAAACGGGGGGAGTAGGATGGTGCTACTTCTAACATGGTCAAGACCTCTTCCACCTTTTGATATTCACTTTCTTTAACAATGTCTTGGGGTAGGCATAACACTCTTTCTAATGGAAAACTAGGTGCTTGATGCTTCATTTCTTCGTTGACTATCGCATCTAAGATCTCAATTCGATTGCACTCTTCTCTTTCTTTTGAATGTTCCATGGCTTTTAAAATGTTAAAAGTGACAGTTTCTTCATTTACTTTTAAGGTTAAGGTACCATATGCCACATCAATCACAGCTCGCCCTATTGCTAAGAACAGTCTCCCCAAAATCAAAGGAATGTCACAGTCTTCATCCATGTCTAGTACCACGAAATCCACTAGAAAAATGAACTTATCCACTTTAACCAACACATCTTGCACCACTCCGTAGGGGTGTTTCATCGAGCAATCCGCAAACTGTAACATCAGTTGTGTGTCTTTTACTTTTCCAATGCCCAGTTTTTTGTATATTGAAAGGGGCATAAGACTTACACTAGCCCTAAGATCTCACAAAGCCTTCCCAAAAGTTCTATTTCCAATAGCGCACGGGACTGAGAAACTTCCAGGATCATTGAGCTTCGGTGGCAGTTTCCTCTGTAGTATAGCACTACACTCTTCGGTAAGCATAACTGTTTCACCGCCGATTTTTCTTTTTTTCGACAGAATCTCCTTCATGAACTTGGCATATGTCGGCATCTGCTCTATTGCTTCTGCAAAAAGAATGTTAATCTGTAATTTTTTAAAAATATCAAGAAACTTACCAAATTGTTTTTCAGTTTCTTCCCTCCTTAATCTTTGAGGGAAGGGAAGTTGAATTTCTGGTTTTGGAAGTGGTTCCCTTTTTTGTACCACATGTTCTTCCTCCTTTTCAAAAGCGATGTGATCCTCAACTGATGTCGGTGTGACCATTTCCTCTAGGTGGGTTGAAGTCAGAGTACTTCTACTCTATTTGACTTCAGGTGGAACTTGTTCACTCACCTTGCCACTCCTTGTGGTCACTGCATTAACATTGTTTCGTGGACCATTTCCAGACGTTCTTTGTGCCTTTTTTTGAGCAAGTTGACCCACTTGAGTCTCCAGATTCTTTATAGATGCAGAGTGATTTTTCTGGATGGCTCTTGACTCTTCAATGAAAGAACTTGTGATTGTCGCAAATTTCTCTATTGCACTCTCCCAAGCAGCCTTCCTAGGTGGGAATTGGATTGTTTGAGCTCCTTGTTGACCCTGAGATCCACCTTGTTGATCTCTCCAAGAAAAATTTGGATGATTTCTCCAACCAGGGTTGTACGTACTAGAGCAGGGATTATTTTGCCTCCCGTTATTACTCACAAAATTCACATGTTCTAGTCCTTCTATCTTATTGTCATCCAGTGCTTCACAAGCTCCAGTTTTATGTGCTCCTCCACAAATGTTACAACTAGTATGCTTTAGTAATTTGACAGAAGCCACTTGGGGTTGTATATTTAGCGCTACCATCACCTTCTTTATCTCAGTGGCGATAACATCTTTTATCTGTTTTAAGAGCAACATCCCTTGAGCCAACCCAACTTCATAAACATTCAATTCCAGCATACCGCTTTTTGATTTGCTTTCGCAGTTTTTTTTTCTAGATCAAAGAAAAGTTCAGCTGAGGACTAGCCTCGCATACAAGGTTAGACAAATTATGAGTAATGAACAATTAAAGAAAGATAAATAATTAAGTAAAAATAAAAGAGTTTTAAACCATAATTTTTTTTTAAATTAGAAATAAAACAACAGAAGAAATTCTATTACAAAGCAAAAAATTTCAATTCAATAAATAAATTAAATTCAATAGCGATATGGCAATCCCCGGCAACGGCACCAAAAACTTGATAGCGTTTCAGCAAGTGTACTGAATCGTTCCATATACTTATCCTATGTATTCTACTTCTGTGGTTGAAAGGGCCACAATGGGTTGTTTTTTCAAACTCCAAACAATGGCTCCTCTACACATTAAAAAATCAAAACCCAATGTACTTTCGTGATCATCTTAATCACCTGCATAGTCACTATCAGTTTCATCAAGTGTACTGAATCGTTGCAAGTAATAATAAAACGGTAGTACCAAGTGTCGAACTCAAGGATTACGTTTTACTATTGAATAATATTTAATTACTAAAATTGAACAAAAAGTTTCCAGATTAATTGAAATAACAATTAAAATTAACAACTGTAATAAAATTGATCCTTTATAATAAGAAAAATGTCAGGGATGAGTTTTACTTCGAATCCAACCTTGGTGTTTAATTTGATCCTAGTTACTGAATTCTTTTATTGAATTATTACCGAATTCTCTTTATTATTCTTGCCCTAATGTCTTAGTGACAGAACCTTTAATTCCAAAGTAACCCCTAATTCCTTAGTAGATTTGAGATTAGAATTAAGCATTACCGTATAGAAATTCTCTTGTAAACTATTGCTTTGCAACTAATTAAATTGGTTTCATGACCTACATCTATCCCTAGACTACAAATTCATGAATTTCTCATTTTAAGCATTCGTAAAGTCCATTTCCGTTTCAAAATAAAAATCGTAGAACATTTTAATGTTGATCAAGCAATAAAAATCATTAAGCACAGAGATGAGAAAAATAATTCAATAAACTCATTCATATAACTAGAATTCAAATCAGAAAAATAAGGGTTTCATCTAGTTACACTCATCCCTAACAAATAGGGTTTAGTTACTCATGACAGAGATATAAAAGATAGAGATTAGAGAAGATTTACAAGAAGGATTCATGAATGATTCTTGATAAAACTGCTCCAATGATGTTAGAAACGGCCGTCTTTGAGTTTTTCTATTAGGGCACAAGTCTCCCAACTTCCCAAGAGTCAAAAAGATCCCTAAATAGTAAAAAATTGTGTTTTTATGAATGCTGATGCGCGTCGCGCGCCCCAGGCACGGTCTTTGCGCTTTGGGCGCGTATTGGCAGTACCGAATGGCTGGAAATGCGCCTCAGGCGCGGAGGGCGCGCTCTAGGCGCACATCATCTGATGTCTGACGTATTTTGCATGTTTCTCATCTTTTGAGTATGAATTTGGTTCCGATGTCTTCATGAAAGTTATAGATATGGATCTTAACTTTGATTAGCACTTGGTTTGACTCCAATAGGACAACTACAACTCCAGAAATGGCTGCAATACACCACATAGGTCATGGTGATTTCTCACCAAAATTCAGCACTGCACTAAAACAAAGTAACAACGCAAAACTACGAAAAATCTCTACTTAATTAAGCAAATAAGAACAAAAACATTTCATTAAATCAAATAATCAAATAGTTAATTATGACTAGTAAATAACTTTACAATGTACCGCAAAAATTTTAGTAATATAAAACATTATTTTTAAATAAAACTCCCATTTTCCCACGCGCGTGCACCAATCAAACATCATTCATGCAACTTTTTGAGATTAATAGTACCTAAATGTTGGTGTAAGGGGTCAGTTCATCCCACAACAAAAATTAAACCAAATAATAAAATAACAACCATAAAATATGAATATAAAATCCTTTTGTAATAAAAGATTTAAAGAAATTGATTATTTAATAGTTCTCAAAGATATATCAAAAATCATAAAATGTATATAAATAGGTAACAACCGTAGAACAAATAATTAAATCAAAATAAAAATAAAAACAAAATGTATACAAGTTATGCATGCTCCTAAACATATATGATCCGGATATAACCAGCCACACAGGCGTCCACACAGAAGTCACCCATACCAATGGGGAAAAATTAAATCAGCCACACAGGCGTCCACAAAAATGCAAATGATATGTTATGAAATGATAATGATGCTCAAAATTTGCAAATCACTAGCCACTTAGGCAACCACAAAGAAAGAAAATCATAACACAAATAATCAACCACTTAGGCACCACAAAGAAAAACTATTCAAACCCAGATCACTAGCCACTAAGGCAATCACAAGAACAAATCATTTCAGATCAAATTTTTGTAAATCACACAAACATCAAATTTACATTATCATGGATTTTCATAATTATAACTCAATAACTTTCAACACATCAAATATGCACGTGATCAAATATCTCAAAATCACCACTTTCATTTTAATAATCCATAAAATTCGATTTGAGTATGTGTTGTTGATAACAATTAAATCTCATATCACCAAGAATAAAATAACATAAATTTCATTCATTTAACTGTAAAGTTTTCTGCATTCTAAAAACAGACTATTCATTATTGCATTTAACAATCAATTTTTTTATATTATTAAAATAAAAAAAGATCTAAAAATTCTTATCATTTTCCTCAAAACACATACATTGTTCATAAAAATCACGTTTTAAATTTAAAATACTTCAAGTCAAGAATTAAAATCAAACACATCATGATAAACATATTACTAATTATAACATTATAAAAATTATAACTTTATAATTAAATACTCTAAAATATGTAAAACACTAAATAGTTTTACTACAAACATATTTATCAAGGTGTAATAATAAAAATATAACTCTAATTAATTCATCAAGATAGAGGTATTGCAAAAAGAAAAAGATCAAAGCATTATAGTAAATTTCTTTACGACGAAAATAAAGTCGATATTTTCCTTTTAAGACATCCAGACATCATATCAATATCTTACAATTCGCTAATTTAATATCTAGCCTAACTCTGTATGGGGAAAAGCCCTTACCTTGGACACTTTCCTTCCACGTAACACTACATATCCCACGAAAAACCTCATAAAGATGAAGGAACAAAAGCTTAGAGCTTCCACAAGAAAGAGAGGGAATATGTGGGTGGTTGTTTGAGTGACTTGTAAAATATTTGAGATACACAAAATATAATGTTGCAAATGGAGAGTGAAGCTGATTAGAGAAAGAGAATAATTTTTTCTTATTGAGTTTAATTGCACACATCAATAAGATATTCAATTGGAATAATATCATTCAATGACCAACCGTTATGAATTAATTTACATACTTATTCTTGTTTGTTACACATTTGAGTAGATGTGAAATAGAAAACACATGGTTCTATAATTAAATGCTGTTAAAAATAAAATATAGTGTGAATGATTAAATTTTGACCAAAATTGACTTGGTCATTGTTCACTCTAAAAATACCCCAACAACTAATTAATTAATTAATTAATTAATTAATATAAATATATTTCATCAAATAATTAAAATTAAATGAACAATTATTTTATTATTGTCACACTAAATTAATTAAATAAAATATATAAATAAAACGAAGGATTTTCACTAACTCTATTATCTCATAGGTTAAATACTTATTTGGTCTAAAATAAAACTAATAAATGATATAACTTTTATAAATTATAATTTAATTAAATAATTTAAATAATCTTTTCATCAACTAAAATAAATCAAGTAAGACAAAATTATCACTGCAGGCAACGTATAAAAATAAAGTCAATGTATCTAACACATCAATTTCATGATTATCAAAAATAATCAAATAAACAAAATATAGAGTTGTCCACTTAGGAAATAATTATGTCATAAACCATTCTAATGTAATTGTCACATCAAAACAATTAAGTAAAATAAAGGTTATAACTATTCAAGTAAAATAAGGAGTAGTAAATTTTAATTTAATTTATTTACATGTAGAATAAATTATTAATTAAATAATAAATTACAAAAATTACTAAAAGATGCATATATAATATATATAAAAATATTGGGGTGTTACAAGTAATGTCAACCTCTGTTTCTCCTTCTTTCTTAGAAAGTTTAACTCCCGATACTATGGGATTGCTTACTCCATTACTATTCTCCATACCAAATCTATTGAGAATGTCTCTTGTGAATTTTCGTTGACACATGTAAATTCCCTCTTCTCGATGCAACACTTCCACTCCAAGAAAATACCCCATCTTCCCAAGATCAATCATATCAAAATTTCTTTTCATCGACTCTTTGAATGAAAAAATAACATTTTTTCACAATTTACAGTGAAGATCAAATCATCTACATAAAGGCTGGCAATCAAAATACTACCTCTGTTTTCAGTTTTGATAAATAGAGTGTGCTCGAAGTCACACTTTTCAAACCCCTAATTAGTAAAGTACTTTTCGATCTTGCTGAACCATGATCTAGGAACTTGCTTTAGCCCATATAGTGCCTTTTTTAGTTTGTATACCTTATCTTCTTTTCCTCGCTTGAAAAACCCTTGTGGCTACTCGACATACACCAACTCACTGAGCTCACCATGCAAGAATGTGCTCTTCACATCATGTTGATAAATACACCAGTTCCTTTGTGCCGTAATTGCTGCAATGAGTCTGATTGTATCCCATCTTGCAACTGGTGTATAATCCTTAGTGTAGTCTACTCTAAACCTTTTAGCATATCCCTTTGCTACTAGCCTTCCTTTACAATTATCTACATCTCCATGCTAATTAAGTTTAGTCTTAAAAACCCACTTGACACCAATAGATTTCATACCTTTTGTTGAGACAAAATCTCTCAAATGATTTTAATGATAACAAAATTAATTAAGAGATCATGATTGTGGTTAATGACTAATATATGCTCTTGAGTGAATTCATATAAGAAAACAGGTTATTAATCATTAAGACAAAAAGGAGAAAAATCTGATTCAAATCAAGAGGATGAAAATTCTTGAGGATGGCCTTGCGAAGAGGATGAAGCTTCAAATCTGCATAATACTCATCCTCACCGAAACAATTGTTTTTATTCATTAAAGAAAGAGACAACAATATTAAAGAATGAATAAATAAAGCATTTGAATTAAATAAGTCAAAAGGCCAAAGGAATAGGTACGAGGATGGCCAGTTCTGGGTAAGAGGATGGCATTACTAGGATAGAGGACAGTTCTATAAAGCCCACATCATTCCCAAATATTGAAAGCAACCCATCCTATCATGTGCAAAGGCTAAATTAGACCTATTTATAATTCTTGTATGAATGAAAACAATGAAGAGTCAATCCACAAAAAGGCAACAACAAACAAGCCAAAAATAGAAGCCTTCATATGTTTTAAAGAAAGAAATTTTGATTCACGTGTAAGAGGATGACAGTCCTATGTAAGAGGATGGTTCTCTATTGTCGACATCATTCTTAAAAGTTGAAATCAACCTATTCCTTACTTCCTGAAAGGCTGTAGCTCACAAAGTCAAAGAAACAGCCTTACATGTTTTGAAGAATGAGAAAAGAGAAGGATAACTCAAGATCAAGTTCCAAGGATGGCCTCTGCCAGTCCAAGGATAGCTGGATGGCAGTTCTATAAATATGATGAAAGACCTTGGATCCTTTGTAATGAATTCCAACGGTCATAAAGAGCTTGGCACATGGAAGGTCATAAAGGCAGCAAGCTTTTCATCATTAAACACACAACAACATTGCATAAAAAGATCAAATATCTTAAAGCTATCAAGAATAATATCCATCCTCTCTTTATACTTTCTATAATCTTTCACTAGATCTTTGAAATATCTTTTTAGAATCAGTTCACATAACAACATAACATATTCAGATACATATTCAGAATCAATTCACACAATCAGTATACAAAAATAGAACTATATAACTTAACTTTATATATTAATTTACACAACAACAGAACATATTCAGATACATATATAACTTAACTACATATACATATTTAGATATTATACAACAACACATATTCATATACATATTCAGATATTGTGTTCTATTCATATACATATAACTAACTTATCCTACACAGAACAAAACTAGCTACCATATATTCAAATCCTTTGCAGCATGCTATTTCCCAGAAAATCAATAATTTTCATTTCAAGCACATACTGACACTAGTCTTCCTTTAATTCAATTAGATTTTTCCCATAGTATGTTGGACTGGAATTGTCAAAGTATTGTGCAATATAAAAATTGAACATAAATAAGTTTGAATTAAATATATACATAATTTATATATGAAAATCAAATAATAAAAATACCGTACTGTTACTGGGATAATAGTTTGATTCCTATCAACAATCTCCTTCATGAATCGCAATACATAGTACCCACAGTCGATGTTGATAGTTTGACGAGGGCACTATAAAATAAAACATATAAGTCAATAAAATATTTGTGCATTGATTGTAAAGGCATATATTTGTAAATGAAAATTTAAAGGCATATATTTCAAACCTTATTGGAATCCATGTGATGTTATTAGACTTTTGCTTCGACACTGTAGCACCTCTTTGAGCTCGAAAAACTTGTAAAGTACTATCGAATAAATAAATTTGATTATTATAGCATTAACAAACACATTATTTATAGAAATGAGGGTTCGCATAAAACATAGTGAGGGTTCACAGAAATACGTATTTCAATGAAAAGAGATGGTGTGTAATGCGAGAGATGATCGTGGATGGAAATATGGTTCGAACAGGTAGAGATGATCGTGGAAATATGGTTCGTAATTGAACAGATGATAGGGTTCGCAAAGGAAGAGAAGAACGATGAAGAGGAGATGTTAGTGAAGTTTACGTAATGAAGAGGAAACTAACGCGATTTTCTGTTATATATAAAACCCTATTACAACATTTTTTTAGAAGCCTTTTACAGCGCTTGTTGGAAAAGCGCTCTAAAAGGCCTCCTTATTTTATTTTTAAAAGGCTTTTTTACAGCGCTTCTGGGAAAAGCGCTGTAAAAGACCTCTTTGTTTTCTTATGTTATATGACTGTTTTTTTAAAAAGCCTTTTACAACGCTTGTTGGAAAAGCGCTCTAAAAGACCTCCATATTTTATTTTTAAATAAGCACTGGAAATGACCTCACTATTTTCTTATATTATATGACTGTTTTTTTTTAAAGGTCTTTTACAACGCTTTAATAGACCTCTTTATTTTATTTTTAAAAGACTCATTTACAACGCTTGTAGAATAAGCACTGTAAAAGACCTTTTTTTTCTCTTTTGTTATATGACTGCTTTTTTTAAAAGGCCTTTTATAGTGCTTTTTCAAATAAACGCTCTAAAATGCCTCCTTATTTTATTTTTACAAGGCTCTTTTACAGCGCTTGTAGAATAAGCGCTGTAAAAGACCTCCTTGTTTTCTTATGTTATATGATTGTTTTTTTTAAAAGCCTTTTACAGCACTTTTTCAAATAAGCACTCTAAAAGGCCTCCTTATTTTATTTTTATAAGGTTCTTTTTCAGTTTAGTTTAGTTCATGTAAATTACTAATTTATATTCAGTCCAGTTCATGTAAATTACTAGTTTATATTAAATTACATGAACTTATTGGTTTATATGACCTCTAATCTTAGGAAATTTTATGCAAGGTTACAAGAAAAGTAATTCAATTTTTTGTAAGTATTGAAATTAATATTGAAACCAACGTGATCAATACTATTCCAATTCAAGCGTGATTAATTCTAACCTTAACAAGATAGTCAATTAACAGGATTTATTCTGGACCAAAGATTGCATGCAAAACAATACAAGTGTACACATACAATGCGCATTCAATAATATCAATCAAGATAGAATTTTGCTAACACATACATTCAAGATAAAGCTTTCATGCAAAATTGAAATAAAAGAAAAAGGGTTAAGAGAGATTGCACCAAGATTTATACTGGTTCAGCTGTCAGTATGACAGCCTACGTCCAGTCCTGAAATCGAACGGATTTCAGCCTTTTTCCAATAGAATCGTCGAGAGTGTATTTTACAGATTGTCCAGCTAACACAAGCCTATCTATCAAACTCTTCTCGCTTCTATTTCGTAGCCACCGTATCCCTCAAGTTAATCGCCTAACTCTCCCAAGATAACGATGAAGCTTCTTCTTGATGAACACCCTCACCACGAAGATAGCTACCAATTTCTATACTGGGTTTTTACAGAAGTTTCTTTACAATTGTTGTTTACAAAAATGACAAAAGATCATTCAAGAATGCGACTCAATCACACAATGACATTCACACTATAAGGATTTGCCAAACGAATTATTTTCTCTCAAAGTGTTGTGAAAACGTGTGTGAAAATAATTGTTTCAAGTGTTTCAAAGTTGTATCAAAGTTCTATGAAAGTTATGTGAAACTTGTGTGAAAAAGTGATTTGAGTCAACTTATATATGTTTAAGAAAAACAATAGCAAAATCGATTTCTCATTCGATTTTATAAAGATTTAAAACAGCACAATCGATTTCTCAATCAATTATCGTGTTTCTTGTTTTTCTTGGTTCTTGAAAATATATGAATGAATCAATTTGCCAATCGCTTCTTTTAATGTTTAACTCAGAAATATAAGCATGTTCATATCAGAATCGATTGAGTAATCGATTATAGGTGTTTTGTTCAAACAACGAGATCAAAACAATCGATTACACACTCGACTCATATTTACTCATAATCGATTTGGCAGTTGGCTGATGTAATACAAAACTTTCATCTAATCGATTTGCCAATTGATTGAACTGATCACAGTGACTCAGACATTTTGCTTCAATCGATTCATCAACCGATTGTACTAGTCTCAGTGATTCGATATTTTACTTCAATCGATTTGCCAATCAATTTGGCTTGTTACAGTGGCTCATCCATTTAGTTGAAAATCAATGTGCCAATCGACTAGAGACTTGTTTCTGATATATGATTAAGCATTTCATTTTCTCAATCGATTACCTAACCGATTAATATATATCTTGCAAGTTAAGAAACAAATTTCAATTGATGTCTCAATCGATTTGGTTTATCAAAGAGGCTCAGTCTGATAAAAAAACTTTTTCACAATTGATTTTCCAATCGATTTGTTGCAATAAGTGGTTGTCACTGTGTCTTAACAACTCGATTTATCAATTGATGTCCCAATCGATTGGTTGGTTATAGAGGCCAAGTCTGATGAAAAAGAGTTTTCTGAATCGATTTGCAAAGAATTAACTTTGCTTCTGTAAGTAACAAAATCGATTTTCCAATTGACATGCTACTCGATTGGTTTAAGCCCAGAGTTCAGGTTTCACTAAAAAACCTTTAAGTAATCGATTTCCCAATCGATGTACTTAGTGAAAACACTGATTCTGAGTCAGACAATCGATTGTACAATGGATTTAGCAATTGACTTGCTAATCGATTTGTTTACTTGTTAATTTTAACATTTCATTTTAAAATTTGGCAAATACTTAAGCATGAAATCACATGGATGAGTCTACTTAGTAACTACTATAATCACTAATGACACTAGGTAGAATTGCATCTTTCTCCAACTCATTCTCTACTTTTTGCTTGATTCCTTGTGTTCCAAGCTTGTGTCCAAGTGTATAGTGTTTACTTGATTTTCCTGAAATGTAACTTGGTTCAAACTGTTAGTTTTATCAAAAGATGCATGAACATTGTATGTTTGTTAATTATGTCAAAATCATGATCAAGGGGACTTATGTCCAACAATCTCCCCCTTTTTGATTCATTGACAAAATACAATTTCAACTTGAGTTTTACATTTCAAGACTCATCATTATAATTACAAAAAAAATTGAATGCCCCCCCTGAAATTTTGCATGCATGATTATCATCATAGTATCAGAGTACTAAATCAATTTCAGAGTATCAGAGGTTGTTGAAAATTATCGCTTTAGAGAGGCAGTATCCGAGTGTATAAAACAAACTATAGCAGCATCAAATTTTGTTACAATATGCAGTATCAGAGTTATTTTGATCAGAGCAATCAGAGTTAACTATATCATATGCTACAGTATCCTAGTTATCACAAGATTTAACAGATTAGCAGCGGTATCAGCACATGATTAGTAATGGTTTTCAGAACTGGTATAAGAATAGAAATAATTGGTATCAGAACAAATAGCACATAGCAACTGGAATCAGAACAGAAATTAGAACTTGCACATGGTATCAGAACAAAAATCTGTGGTATCAGAACAGAAATCAAAATTAATCAAAATTTATAGCACATGGTATCTGAACTGTAACACATGTTATCTAAGCAGGACAGGAAACACAAGTTTAAATTTGTTAACATTTTTCTCCCCCTTTGTCATTGAATGCAAAAAGGTATAAAAAAGGCGAGAATAGTTAAAAATATACTTTATTTAAAAACATAATACTACAAGCAATATCAGAACAATACAAAACAACAAAGAAACTAAAATCCTAAACACCTAAACTAGGGTTGTTCCTCATTATTATCTATGGGAGAGGGAGAGACCGCTGTATTAGCCTCAGCAGGTGTCTCCTCACCATGAGGTTCATCACTATCTAAGTTGATTATATTTAGCTCTTCTGTTGCTTGTCCGCCTATATCAGCAACATCATCAAACGACAATTTAAGGCCTAGGTGTTTCTGTATTAAGTCCACATCCTGAACAACAGTGTTAAGAGTAGCTTGAAGCTTGCTTAGAGCGGTTTCCATTCTTTTATTGAAGGCGTCCACTTTAGCATTGTGAGCTGCATGAGTTTCCATAAACTCCAGCAGCTTGGCTAAAATTCTGGAGTGGGCTTCAACTGGCTTAGCTTGCTCCACATTTGGCTGAGCTTGTTCAACATTTGGTTGAGGTCTTGTCCAAATGTCGTTCACCCTTTTTTAACTGCATTTGGTTGACAATAGATTCTCCAAATGTGAGGGTGGTTTTGGAAGATTCTTCATTGATAGTGGACACTTTAAAATGTCTCAGAATTTTCGTGATCAGCTGTGGATAGGGAAGCACCAGCTTGCCTTGTGCTGCTTCCATCATATACTTCAGCACAATCCATGCCCAGCTCATCTTGAGCTCTTTGCATAGACCCCACAACAAAATGATGTCCAACTTTTGGACGACGGCGTGGTTTTCGGATCGTGGTACAAGCATCCAGGTTAAAGCGTACATCAACATCCATTGTTGGAACTTCATTTGACCTATAGGAAGTGAAATTGTTTCCACAAAACCTTCGATCATCAGGTCCTGCACAGCAGTGTGCCTGTCCACTGAAGCTTCCTAGCCTTCATCAGCAGAGTCAGCTTCAGAACTTCCATCAATTGATTTTCCATGAAAGGGCAGTCCAGACAGGCTTGAGAATTCGTCAAATGTCATTGAGATTCTCTTGCCTTTGACTGTAGCCTTGAATCCAGTATCAGTGAGTTGGAATGTTGAGTAGAAGGCTCTAATTAGCCTTGGATACTGTCGATGGAGCAAGAAAGAAAGTCTTCCAAACCATGAAACCTCAAATGATTTTGGAATGAAAAACCATCTGAATCAAAATAAGTAAAATCCATGGTTCGTGCCTCATGGATTTTTCGTTTTAGGAAGGCAGGTGGTAGATCAAAGTCTTCAGTTTTTTTGTCTTTAACAGATGAAGCCTTCTTTGGAGGAGGAGAAGAAACTGTTTTCTTCTTTTTCTGAGCTATGTCCTTTATAGCATCAGCCATTAACTTCTCAGTTGGAGGCTCTTTTCTCTTTTTGATCTTTCCTTGATCTGTGGCTATGGCCTTCCTTTGTCTTTAGCCAATTTTTTATGAGTTGGGATTGAAACTCTTTTAGAAGTGGGTGGTGGTGAAGGGGTTCTCCCACTAGATGAAGATGATGGGGAAGGTGATTGGTATGATGTTTGTTTGACACGAGCCATTGTAAGATTAACAAGATTTTGTGAGTGCAATGTATCAGAGACAATTTAGAAGGATGAGAATTCTGAGAAACTGCAGAGAAGATTGAGAAATTTGCAGAAAAACGAAGATGAAATCGATTTAAGGCTTGAGAGATATGTTCAGAATCGATTAGGGAACTGATCCTTTTAAACCTGAGCACACGTAAATCGATTGGTCAATCGATTGTGTTACCGTTGCTGGGGAAATGGAATCGATTTAGTCATTATTGCCTTCCAACGGCTAGTAAAAATTGTGCAACGGTCATATTTTTAATCGATTCCTAAATCGATTGTTTTAATTACTAAATCGATGTCTGAAATCGATTTGCATATTAGTTCAGAAAAAAAGGCTAATCTCAGCATCGATTTCCAAATCGATTCAATTAAGTGCAGTTTTTAAAACAAATGTTCCAATCGATTTCCAAATCGACGCTCGAGCTAGAGTTTTGCAAAGTTTCTCATTTTTGAAGTCTGAGGAAAAATGAATCGATTACTCAATCGATTCTTTAAACTGTTATCCAAGACATCAATCGATTTAGCATTCGATTGATTTGATGACTACTTCAGTAAAAACAGATGTCTGCATGTATAAATCGATTATGCAATCGATGCTCGAATTTCTGAATTTGACAATTCAAACACTGTATTTCATAAATCGATTGTGCAATCGATTTCATAAAGCTAATTTGTTGTCTAGTCACATGATAATCGATGTTGCAATCGATTTTGTTTCTCACAGGAATCAGATTTCATCATGATCTATGATTCCTAGTCTCATTCTAATAAGGGAAAAGCTATCCTTGGGTAAAGCTTTGGTTAAAATGTCAGCTAACTGATCAACTGTGTTGACATATTCAAGCTGTATGTTCCCATTTTGATATTGATCTCTTATAAAGTGATGCCTTATCTCTATGTGTTTGGTTCTAGAATGCATGATAGAATTTTTGGTGATGCTAATTGCACTTGTGTTATCACACATGATAGACACAATTCCTAGATTACCACTAAAATCACAGAGATGTTGCTTCATCTAGAGAATTTAAGCGCAACAGCTTCCAGCTGCAATATACTCAGCTTCAGCTGTGGACAATGCAATGTTAGTTTGTTTCTTGCTATGCCAAGAAACTAGGGAGTTTCCTAATAAGTGACAAGTACCTGAGGTACTTTTCCTATCTAGTTTACATCCAGCAAAGTCAGAATCTGAGTAACCAACTATGGTGCAAGTAGATCCCTTAGGATACCACAAGCCTAGATTTTTGGTTCCTATAAGATATCTAAAGATCCATTTGACTGCACTTAGATGTGACTCCTTTGGGTTTGCTTGGTATCTAGCACACATGCATACACTAAACATTGTATCAGGCCTACTAGCTGTAAGATATAGCAGAGATCCTATCATTCCTCTAAACAATGTTGCATCTACTGGTTTTTGTAACACCCTAATTTATTATTATACCTTAATTTATTATTATTATTATTATTATTATTATTATTATTATTATTATTATTATTATAAAGTAGTGATATTTTTTTATACATGTGTTTCTTGTGATGTAATAATCTTTTTACGTGTATTTTGTTGTCTTTGTAGTTATGTAAATTAAAATCATTGATTATATACGGATTGCTATCATATTAAGCCTCGTATTTTAGTATTGTTGTTGTTATCTAGACCTTTATTATTTAAATTTCTTTTTATGTAAGTATATAAATATATAATAACTATATTAATTAGTTATTAAATACAATAATGATGATGATGTCGTCATTAAATTTAATACTCCATATAATAGCCTAATAATTTATATTAATAGCCTAAGTAATAAAATTGAATCCTCCATAAACGAAATTAATAGATTTAAATTAATTCTGAATTCGTAACACCCTAAATATTTAATTAATAAATAATAGTAAATTATAATAAATTATATTATATGTGTATTCTTTGTGGTGTGATAATTTTCTATGTATTTTTTTATCTTAATAATTTATTTAAATTATTAATATTAACTATAATTTACTTACAAAAAAAATAAATAAATTAAAATAAATAAATAAATATATAATAATATAAGGAGTGAATTTACGTTGTTACATTAGTTGTTACTTTTAGCTCTAATAAAATAGGATAATAATTATAATAATAATTATATAATAATTATAATTATAATTATAATTATTATCACAGTAGTAATAATCTAGGCTAAAACTAGGTAAATATATATATAGAGGAACAAGGTTAACGAAGCCGCATTAGGAATGATTAGTAGCCGCCTTGCATCATCACAAAAGTCATAAAATAATTCTTCCACTTTATACCTTGATCAAAAGCCATCTTGCATCATCACTAAAAGCATAAAGCATTCTTCCTCTCTGCACCTTGAACACAAGCCGCCTAGCATCATCACCATAACCATAAGGTATTATTCCTCTCTGTATATTGATCAAAACATGTAGTAATGAAAGGCAGATTTTTTATAGTGCCAATATGAATATTCCCTTTTATTTATAATAACAATTTCCTTCCATTTAAACTATATTTCTGAAACAATGTTTTCACAAATTTAGCTATAGTAACAAGCAGCATTTGGTTTTTTGTAATAGTTTATCATATATCCAAATTTAAGCATGATTGTGATTATTGTATTTTTATTGCCTTGACACATCTTAACTGACTAATGTATTACTCAATAATTTCCTTAAACAATGAGTTACCATCCTTTCCATATTTTATTTGATAATTTAGGTTCGTGATTAAAATAAAATATTAACTATATTTTATTTATTAATTATATTATGTTTGAATACCAATTATTTATAGAAATAGGAGAAATGCATTGGTACTAATTATTTTCCTCTATAAAGTGAGTATATTTTATGTACGTATTTAGATTTTTCTGCGGTAATTTGAAATTAAGTTTGAATTATAAAATTGGGCATGTGTTCTTTTTATTTTAATTATTTTGTAATGATAAAGTTGCTGATGATATTGCACAAAATAGTCCAAATACCAATTAATTCTTGCTGATTTCTTAATCAAAGAACTTGCACATGTCACTTTTTTTTAATTTAATTAAATTATTCTTTTACATGGTTGTTTTATTATTTCATAGTTCATGTTATTAACATTCCTTAATACTATTTACAATATTATTACTACCATACTTGTTTTAGCATATTACGTTGAAATTAAATAAATAAACTTAAATTAATGATTGAATCAAATAATATGAGCTCTTCTTGAATACAACTTCTCTAGACATTTTTCTATTGTTATCTCTAAATTCTCTTTTAGATAAACATGTGCAATTGTATTCTCTATCTTATATACATCTACATATAAATAAATATTCTCAATTTGTTTAACATCCAAAGACTTATTTATTTAGATAATTTAATTATTTATTTATTATTTATTTATTCATTTACTTACTTATTTATTTATTATTTATTTATTATTTATATTAT
>JBBPBS010000749.1:1292545-1320910 GCA_037974835.1 Cicer judaicum
TATTATTTATTTATTCATTTATTAATTAATTTATTAATTGTTTTATTAATTATTTATTTACTTATTGTTTATTTTATTTTATTTTATTTTGTTATTTATTTATTTATTATTTTATTATTTATTTATTCATTTACTTATTTATTTATTTATTATGTTATTATTCATTTACTTATTTATTTATTATTTATTTTATCATTTATTTATTTATTTTATTATTTATTCATTCATTTACTTATTTATTTATTTATTATGTATTTTTTCATTTACTTACTTTTTTTTATTATTTATTTTGTTATTTATTTATTTATTTATTCATAGTAAGTAATTTAGTTGTATTTTGTGGTTGTGTGGTTTTAATTCTCTCGCGGACTATTAGAGACGACGACCGATAAAGAAACGACTCCATTTTCATCCATCTTGTTCCTAAACACCCATTTGGTTCTTATGATGTGTTTATCTACTGGTTTGGGAACTAAGATCCACACCTTGTTTCTCTCAAACTGGTTAAGCTCCTCTTGCATGGCAATGATCTAGTCATTGTCCATGAGAGCTTCTTTAATGTTTTTGCGTTCTACTTGAGATACAAAGGCTGTGAAATTGCAGAAGTGTCTAAGGTTCTTCCTGGTTGCAACTCCTTTAGAGATATCCCCTATTATGTTATCAATGGGGTGGTTTTTGTTAAACTTCCACTCCTTAGGTAAGTCATCTACCCTAATAGGTTCTACATAGTCAATATTTGTTGGAGGTGCAGTTTCAGTAGGTTCTAATGGTTTAGATTCTACAACTTCATCCAAAGAAGCATGAACTATAGGAGGAGTGTTGTTCAAGTTTTCAGCAAATAGTTCATCAAATTTTACATGAACTGACTCCTCTATGGTTTTTGTTCTTTTGTTGTAGATTCTATAGGCCTTACTAGTTTGTGGGTAACCTAGAAAAATACCTTCATCTGCCTTAGGGTCAAACTTTCCTAGATGTTCTTTGCCATTGTTTAACACAAAGCATTTGCATCCAAAGACTCTAAAGTAAGAGATGTTTGGTTTTCTATTAACTACATGTGTGGCAGTGTTGATGGCATCAACCCAGAAATACTTAGGAAGATTTGAGTCTTTAATCATAGTTCTAGCTAACTCTTCTAAAGACCTATTCTTCCTTTCTACAACTCCATTGAGGAGTTCTAGGGGCTGAGTATAAATGTTGAATGCCATTTTGTTCACAGTAGGTATTAAAGGAATTATTTTGGAATTCACCTCCATGATCACTTTTGATGGAGATAATTTTTTGATTATTCTCATTTTGTACTAAAGTAGCGAATGTTTTGAAAATGGAGAATGCCTCACTCTTGTGAGTCAGAAAAAAAGTCCAGGTATACCTAGAATAGTTATCTATCAACACATACCCATATAGGTTTCCTCCAAAGCTTTTCACTTAGGATGGACCAAACAGGTCCATATGTATCAACTGCAAAACCCTATTGGTTTTGACCATATCTATTAGGGGAAAAGAAGACTTAACTAACTTACTTTTCTCACAGGAATCACACAACCTATCCTTAGTGAACTTTCTATTTGGGAGTCCTATAACTAACTGTTTACTAACTAGTTTGTTGAGGTGGTCTATATGGATATGAGCTACTCTCTTATGCCATAACCAGTTTTTATCAGAATTGGACAACAAACAGCAGATAGAACTAGCATGCAAAGTATTAAAATCAAGCATATAAATGTTATTAATTCTGTCACATACTAACCTTATGTCCTTGTTTTCATTATGCTCAATTATACAAGACTTAGAAGTAAAGTGTACCTGGAATCCCTTATCACATAGTTGGCTTATACTAATCAGAATGTGTTTTAGATCTCTTACATACAGAACGTCTTTAATCACCATAGTCGATTCGTTCCCAATATCTCCAATGTCGAGTATCTTCCCTTTGTTATTATCACCGTATTTGACAAATCCACCATCTTTTAAGGTTAGAGACAAGAACTTGGTCTTGTCTCCTGTCATATGCTTGGAGCATCCATTATCTAGGTACCATAGGTGCCTATTGGATGACAAGCATATCTGCAACAAAAATTAAAAGCTGGTTTTAGGTACCCAATTTAAATTGGGTCCTGGGGGGTTAGTTTCAAATATTGGTGTCTTCAACTTCCAGATCTGTTTCCATCCTTTGTTGGCTAGTTTTCTTAATTTACAATTAAAAATCATATGTCCCTTTTTACAGCAAAAGTGACATGACACAGCAGAGGATGGAATATGATTTGGTTTAGTAAAGATATCATTCATATGTCTAGATCTAACAAACTTCTAATTATGTTTAACATTCCTGGTATTCCTATATCCAATTCCATATTTATTGTGATTGTGTTTAACATGCATATTTGGTTTATATCCAAGTCGAGATTTTTCATTTAGATTTCTTTGATTTCCAAGAAGCATATCTAACTTGTTTGTACCACTGTTAAACTTTTCTATATCACAATGCAGGGCATGATTTTCCTTCTTTAGATTTTCATTTATATCTTTAAGAGACTCATGTTCCAGTTTAATTTCATCATAAAGCATGCATTTTTCTTCTAACAACTTCTTAGTACTAATTAACTGTTTGATTGTACTAACCAAGAGCATGTAGATTGTTGACTATGTGAGTAAATCTTGTCTGCATATCATTAATAGATTCCTCTTTCTTCATGTTGAACAGTTCGTACTCATGCATCAGTGTATTGATTCTGGCGCTCTTTACATCAGTTGTACCCTCATGAGTTTACTGCAATGTGTCCCACATCTCCTTAGCAGATTTGCAGTTAGACACCCTGAAAAATTCGTCAGCTGATAATGCAGATGTAATTATGTTTTTAGCCTCAGCATTGTATCCTACCTTTTTCTTGTCATCCTCAGACCAATCTGATCTGGGTTTTGGGATGAAAGAATTATCTGTGCCAGCTATTTTTGGCACATAGGGTCCATCTAGTACAACTTATAATACATCTAAACTACATGCTTCTAAAAAGATCAACAAACATTCTTTCCAATACATGTAGGCAGCCCCATTAAAAGCAAGGGGCCTGGCCAAAGATGCACCTTCTCCTAAAAATTCTACATAAGTCATTTTCTTTTATGAGAGTTACTCTAAAAAAGTTAGGCTCTGATACCAATTATTGGTTTATATGACCTCTGATTTTAGGAAATTTTATGCAAGGTTACAAGAAAAGTAATTCAATTTTTCCTAAGTATTGAAATTAATATTGAAACCAACGTGGTCAATATTATTCGAATTCAAGCGTGATTAATTCTAACCTTAACAAGATAGTCAATTAACAGGATTTATTCTGGACCAAAGATTGCATGCAAAACAATACAAGTGTACACATACAATGCTCATTCAATAATATCAATCAAGATAGAATTTTGCTAACACATACATTCAAGATAAAGCTTTCATGCAAAATTGAAATAAAAGAGAAAGGGTTAAGAGAGATTGCATCAAGATTAAACTGGTTCAGCTGTCAGTATGACTGCCTACGTCCAGTCCCGAAATCGAACTGATTTCAGCCTTTTTCCAATAGAATCGTCTAGAGTGTATTTTACAGATTGTCCAGCTAACACAAGCCTATCTATCAAACTCTTCTCGCTTCTTCTGATGAACACCTTCACCACGAAGATAGCTACCAGTTTCTATACTGGGTTTTTACAGAAATTTCTTTATAATTGTTGTTTACAGAAATGACAAAAGATCAAAAGATCATTCAATAATGCAACTCAATCACACAATGACATTCACACTATAAGGATTTGCCAAACAAATTATTTTCTCTCAAAGTGTTGTGAAAACGTGTGTGAAAATAATTGTTTCAAGTGTTTCAAAGTTGTATCAAAGTTATGTGAAAGTTGTGTGAAAAAGTGATTTGAGTCAGCTTATATATGTTTAAGAAAAACAACAGCAAAATCGATTCCTCAATCGATTTTATAAAGGTTTAAAATAGCACAATTGATTTCTCAATCGATTATCGTGTTTCTTTTTTTCTTGGTTCTTGAAAATATATGAATGAATCGATTTGCCAATCGATTCTTTTAATGCTTAAATAAAAAACATAAGCATGTTCATATTAGAATCGATTGAGTAATCGATTATAGGTGTTTTGTTCAAACAACGAGATCAAAACAATCGATTACATGGTCGACTCATGTTTACTCAAAACAATCGATTAAACAGTCAACGAGATCAAAACAATCGATTAAACAATCAATTTGGCAGTTGGCTGCTGTAACACAAAACTTTCATCTAATCGATTTTCCAATCGATTGAACTGATCACAGTGACTCAAACATTTTGCTTCAATCGATTCGTCAACCGATTGTACTAGTCTCACTGATTCAGATATTTTACTTCAATCGATTTGCCAATCAATTAGGCTTGTTACAGTGGCTCATCCATTTAGTTGAAAATCAATGTGCCAATCGACTAGAGACTTGTTTTTGATATATGATTAAGCATTTCATTTTCTCAATCGATTACCTAATCGATAAATATATATCTTGCAAGTTAAGAAACAAATTTCAATTGATGTCTCAATCGATTTGGTTTATCAAAGAGGCTCAGTCTGATAAAAAACTTTTTCACAATCGATTTTCCAATCGATTTGTTGCAATAAGTGGTTATCTCTGTGTCTTAACAACTCGATTTATCAATTGATGTCCCAATCGATTGGTTGGTTATTGAGGCCAAGTCTGATGAAAAAGAGTTTTCTGAATCGATTTGCAAAGAATTAACTTTGCTTCTGTAAGTAACAAAATCGATTTTCCAATTGACATGCTACTCGATTGGTTTAAGCCCAGAGTTCAGGTTTCACTAAAAAACCTTTAAGTAATCGATTTCCCAATCGATGTACTTAGTGAAAACACTGATTATGAGTCAGACAATCGATTGTACAATGGATTTAGCAATTGACTTGCTAATCGATTTGTTTACTTGTTAATTTTAAGATTTCATTTTAAAATTTGGCAAATACTTAAGCATGAAATCACATGGATGAGTCTACTTAGTAACTACTATAATCACTAATGACACTAGGTAGAATTGCATCTTTCTCCAACTCATTCTCTACTTTTTGCTTGATTCCTTGTGTTCCAAGCTTGTGTCCAAGTGTATAGTGTTTACTTGATTTTCCTAAAATGTAACTTGGTTCAAACTGTTAGTTTTCTCAAAAGATGCATGAACATTGTATGTTTGTTAATTATGTCAAAATCATGATCAGGGGACTTATGTCCAACAGAACTTAGTATAAAACACTAAAATCAAGCTAAATATAAGTAGAAAATAAATTAATCAAAAAATCAAATACATGGCTGCTTATATAAAACAATTAAACATGTTCAAACAATTGAATTACATGAACTCAACTCATATTACATGGCTTATATAAAACAATTAAACATGTACATTAAGATGCCCTTCTTCTTTTCCTTGTGGGATTCACATTTGTTTGTCCATTAACAATATGATGGTCATAAGATATAAACCATCATTAGTTGAATCAATTTCATGTGGTTGTGATGTAGCAAATAAAATATCGTCACATCTTCATCATTATTGTTATCATCACTTATTTTATTTGTCGATAGGAAAACATACCATTTATCATCAGCAGGATCAGTGACATAAAACACTTGTTGAGCTTGCGACGGTAAAATAAAAGGCTCATCTTTGTATCCCACCCTATTAAAATCGACAACCAAGAACCCTGACTCATCAATCTGAACGCTATTATTATTATTATTATTATTATTATTATTATCGACCCACTTGCAACCAAATATGGGAACACGAAACATTGTATAGTCTAACTCCCATATGCGCTCGATAACCCCAAAATATGATAGATTTGCATATATTGGGTTTTTGTCTTTTGCACTTGAGACATGCATCGCTTCAGCTACGAGAGTGACTCCGCTATTTTGCATAGTGGTCTGATCATCTTGTTCTTTGGTATAAAATGTGTAGCCGTTAATTACATAACCAGTGTAAGAAAAGACATATAAACTCAGACCATTTGCTAGCCACCTCAATCTATGTGAAATTGATCTGGGTCTATATCAAACTTTGGTTTATGTGATTTGTTAACCATGTTATAAAACTTTGATTTTGCTCTCGAGTAATCCAATTTTGATTCCTATTCATATTCAAACGAGATAACTGATTCATGTGTATTGTAACATACGGTTGAACCTCATCATCATTGTGCAGAACATACAATTGTGCCTGCTCCTATTATGTCCTTGATATAATCATTAGTCTCCTTCCAATTATCCCTTCTCCATATATTCTTCCCGAATGACGAAACATGGGAAGCCCTATGGATTCAACACTGGACAGATATTTAGTACAAAATTCAGCAGCTTCTTCAACAATGTACCGTTCAGCAATACAACCTTTTGGTCGACATCTACTTTTTACGTACCCTTTTAATATTTTCATATATCATTCTATCGAATACATCCATCTCATATAAGCTGGCCCACAAAGGTGTGTCTCCTTAACCAGATGAACAGTAAGGTGAACCATTATATCCAAAAACGAGGGTGGGAAATACACTTCAAGCTTACACAAAGTAACAACAATTTCCCTCTACAATATCGATAATTGTTGAGGATCGATTATTTACTACAAATTTCACTAAAGAAGAAACATAATCTAGTTAAGGCTCGTTGAACTTTTTCAGGTAAAATGGAACGTATACCTATTGGTAGCAAATGCTCCATTAGAATATGACAATCATGGGTCTTCAAACCTTTTAACTTGAGGTCTTTCATACAAACCAAATTTTTAATGTTTAAAGAGTATCCTTCTGGAACTTTAACTTTGTGTAGAAATTTACATAAAACAATTTTTTCCTTTCTAGATAGAGTATGAGCGACTGGAGGTAGATATGTGCGATTTCCTTTCTTTATGGGACCCAATTCATTTCTTATTCCCATATCGACCAAGTCCAATCTTGCATTGATGCCATCTTTAGACTTTCCTAGAACATTGAGTAACATACCAATAACACTATCAAATACATTTTTTTCAATATGCATCACATCGAGGAAATGTCTTATATACAATGACTTCCAATATGGCAATTCAAAGAAAACTGACTTTTTCTTCCACCCATTTTTGACCAGCTCTCCTGCAAAAGGTTTGCCAAATTTATTGGTCAAACCTTGTACTTTTTCAAGTATTTGATATCCATTTGGTGCTAAAGGAGCTTTACCTTCCTCTGATTTTCCATTGATTGCATTTCTTCATCCACAATACTGATGACTATAAGGTAAAAATCTACGATGTCCAAGAAATACATTCTTCTTACAATGTTTCAACCGCATCCAATTTGTACTCTCTTCACATATAGGACATGCACACTGACCTTTAATGCTATATCATGATAAATTACCATGTGCTAGAAAATCATTAATTGTGCCGAACAACATAGCCCTCAAATTGAAACATTCTTTCTTATACCCATCATAAACTTCCACACTTGTCTCCCACATAATTTTTAAATCTTTAATTAAAGGAGTCAAGTATACGTCGATATCATTCCCCGGTTGTTTGGGTCCAGAAATTAACAGAGACAACATCATAAACTTATGCTTCATACATAACTAGGGAGGTAGGTTATAAATCAACAAAATCACAGGTCACGTGCTGTGTGAGATACTTTGTAGACCATGTGGATTAATTCCATCAATAAAAAGTGCAAGTCTTAGATTTCTTGACTCTATCCCGAATTCAGGATACTCGTGATCAATTTTTTCCCATTATGGGGAATCTGCAGGGTGTCGATACTTTCTATCTTTAATTCTTTAATCTGCATGCCATGTCAAGTGTTTTGAAACTTCTTCACTGCGATACATGCGCCTAAATCTTGGTATTATAGGAAAATACCACATGACTTTTGCTGGAGTAGATTCTTTCTTCCTATATCAAGAAACATTGCATTTCGGACACACCTTTAGTAATTCATATTCGTTTCGAAATAAAATGCAATCGTTAGGATACGCATGAATTCTTTCGTAACTCATGCCAATAGAGCACAAAAACCGTTTAGCCTCGTAGGTTCGACTGGGAAGTTCATTATCATCTGACAACATATCTTTTATGAGTGTTAATAATTCTGTGAAGCTATTTATCAGACCATCCATTACTTGCTTTTAAGTTATACAACTTTAATATCACCGACAGTCTTTTGAATTTAGTACAACCATTATATAATGGTTTCTCTGCATCACTCAACAAACTCTCAATTTTTTTAGGACAATCCCAAAGATCTTCTTCAATTGCTTTTGCAATCTCCTCAACTCAGTTCGGCTCATATGTATCTGTATCGAAGTCAGTTGAAGCATATGCCGAACCATTCTCAAAATTAATGTTTCCTTTTTTTTTTTTCTCACCATGTCTTATCCAACATGTATAGCTTTGATCAATTCCATTCCATACTAAATGTCCTTCCAATTCATCTTCTCAAACGCGTTTTCCAAAACAACATTTTAAACAAGGACAAATGACTCTATTTCGATCTTTTGCATTCTTCACTACAAACTCAACAAACTCCTTCACTCTAATTTCATACTCTTTTGACAATCGATTTATAGACATCCATTTCCGGTCCATATTATATGACCTATATAAATGCAGTTACAAAAATAATAAGCTACTGATAACATTATACCAATATATAGTACACATATGTAACAATTTTAAAACAGAATAGATCAACAAATTTCAACAACAAAAAAAGATTTTATAAGATTTATTAGTTTTCGTGACAACAACAAATTAATAAATACAATACTTGAGACAATGTATCCAATTTTTTTTAGAGGAGGAGCAGTAGATGGCCGCACAATACGTAGAGGAGAGGAGGGTTCCCAGAGTAGAGGATGAGGGTTTGTAAATTTGTTTTTATTTATTTAAAGTAAATGATTTTTATTTAAAGTGAATGATTTTACAATGCTTGTGTAATAAACGCTCTAATAGATCCTTTAATTATGTGAATTTGCAATGCTTTTACAACGCTTGTAAAAAAAGCGCTCTAATAGGTCATTTAATTATTTGAAAGCGCATGTCTTTTACAGTGCTTGTAAAAAAGCACTCTAATATGTCATTTAATTATTTGAAAGCACATGTCTTTTACAGTACTTGTAACAAAAGCGCTCGAATAGGTCATTTAATTATTTGAAAGTGCATGTCCTTTACAGCGCTTGTAAAAAAAACCGCTTTGATAGGTCATTTAATATTTTTTTTAAAAGCGCATGTCTTTTAATGCTCATGTCTTTTACAGCACTTGTCCAAAAAGCGCTGTAAAACATTATGTGAGGGCACTTCATTTACAACGCTTGTACACAAGCGCTGTAAAAGCCTTGTAGATATTATGTGCAAACGCTATATGACCCTACAATAGCGCTTTTTCCACAACGCTTGTCAAAAAAGCGATGTTATATGCTCTGTTATGTTTAAAATATATTTACAACAACACTTGTATTTAGTAAGCGCTATAAAAGGCGCGCTATAAAATATCATTTTTGGCGTAGTGCACCTATCAATTTGTAATTTCTATGTGAGGTACAATTGGAAATAGTTGAAAATTGATTGTAAGCTTGGTGAGGCTAAAGATTACATAAAGTGTAATCATCCTCTGTGAGAGGTTGATCAGTTTAAACGTTGCTGAAATCTCACAAGTGTGTGAGGATTGGACGTAGCCTTCATTGGGCGAACCTGTATAAAAGTTGTGTGTGTCATTGTTTACATTTTCTCTTTCTTTTGCTCAGCTCTAAGTTAATGATTTGAATAACCATCCTCGGGTTTGCGATCCTCTACGAGAGGATAGTTTTTAAAAACACTTGAAAATCATTTTTAACAGCAAAATCCCTATTCAACCCCCATTATAGTGATATTTAGCTACATCAATTGGCATCAGAGCAAGGTTCACTAAAAAAAATACACCTGACAGTGTAAGAGAAAAAAATCCAAAAGAAAGAAGAGGTAAACCTCTGTCTCATGGCAAAATCAGAAACTGAAAAGGTAAGCATTTCAGAACTATGTCCTACTTGTGAGAAGTTAGAAATTGAATTTGATAGCCTCTTAAATGACTCAAACACTCTATCTCAAAAATGTATATTTCTAAAAAACTAACTTTCTGAGATAAAGAAACAAAATGCGGAGCTACAAATGAAGAATGATGAGTATGTTAAAATCATTCAAGATTTGCAGCAGTCTCATTTTCAAATGTCATAGCAACAAAAAAATCTTAACGAGAGGATAGTCGAAACTTATCCTCAACCTCCTGAAGAGGACACAGAAAAGGAAATCTTGAAAATAGAGGTTAAAGAACTAAAAAATGGCATTTCCATCTTTGTCAAATCTACATAAACATTTCAAAAGATAATGGGATCTCACTCTAAAAACATTGTTTCAACAAATCATCCTCTTGAACTTATTCACATTGACCTCTTTGGTCCCATCAACACTCCAAGTCTTAGTGGAAAAAGATATGGTTTTGTAATTGTTGATGATTTCTCTCGGTTTACTTGGGTTCTATTGGTGACAAATATTGGGTTGAAACTATGATGGAAGATCTTTCACAATTTGAAAGAAACAAAGTGTGGAATCTTGTGCCCCGTCCTCTGGAAAAATCTATCATTGGAACTAAATGGATTTTCAGAAACAAACTGAATGAGGATGAAAAAGTGTCAAACTATTTCAAATGGATGTCAAAAGTGCTTTTTTGAATTGGTTCTTAAATGAGGAGGCTTGTGTTCACCAACCTCCTGGGTTTGAGGATGAAAAGAAACCTAACAATGTGCTCAAACTCTCAAAAGCTCTTTATGGATTAAAGCAAGCTCCTCAAGCTTGGTATGAGAGGTTAAGTTCTTTTCTAAAAGAGAATGGGTTCATTATAGGACATATTGATACCACTCTTTTCAAGAAGACTCTTGAAGAGGATTTATTGATTGTTCAAATATATGTCGATGACATAATATTTGGATCTACAAATATAAAGATGTGTAAAGATTTCTCCAACCTCATGCAAAGTGAGTTTGAGATGAGTATGATGGGAGAATTAAAATTCTTCCTTGGTTTGCAAATTAAACAACTAGAGCATGACATTTTTATATCTCAAGAAAAATACACCAACGATTTACTTAACAAATATAACATGAGTTCCGCCAAGAGTATGGGAACTCCTATGCACCCAAAGGAACTCCAAAGGAGTACAGAGGGAAGATCAGATCCTTGTTATATCTAACAGCCAGCAGACCGAACATAGTCTTTGCAGTCGCTCTTTGTGCAAGATTTCAATCATCTCCTAAAGAATCTCATCTTACTGCAGTAAAAAGGATTTTTAGATATCTTGTAGGCACAATAAATCTAGGAGTTTGGTACAAGAAATGTTCAAATCTTGACCTCACAGATTATTGTGATGCCGACTATGTGGGAGACAAAGTTGAAAGGAAGAGCACAAGTGGAGCTTGCCAATTTCTTGGTAAATCTCTAATAAGTTGGTCATGCAAAAAACAAAGTATCATTTCTCATTCAACTACATAGACAGAATATGTATCAGCTGCACAATGCTGCTCACAATTACTATAGATAAAAAATCAATTAGAGGATTACTCTCTAAGGTACGCAAAAATTCCCATCCTCTGTGATAATACTAGTGCAATAAATCTGTCAAAAAAATCCTATTCAACATTCTAGATCTAAGCACATTGAAATTAAACATCATTTTATAAGAGATCATGTTCAAAAAAGGAATATAGAATTGATTTTTATTGACCCTAAAAATCAATTAGCATATATTTTTACCAAACATCTCCAGGAGGATTGGTTCAAAACAATCTTGGAGAAACTCTCAATCTTTAATTTGTCTAAAATTAATTGATTAATCTCATTTATGCTCCAACATTATATTTCTTTTGTTATGATTAGTTATTTTTTAAATCTTGCACACACAAAAAAAATTGTTGTTTATATATAAATTTGTTAAAAAGGTCTAAAGTTGTGAGGATGGCAAAAACACCAAAGGACGCATTGTCCATTTTGGTGTAACATCCTCATGTCATATCAGACAAGAAAACTGCACACACCTCCTCTCATGGGCCAACATATGTGGCGCTGCCTACTTGAGTCTCGCCCTACATATAATGCGCAGTCTACCATAAATGACCTTTATCACGTTTCCCATAACCTACCCTGTATCATCATTAATACATATTCAATGGCTTCCTCATCTTCCTCCTTCATCTTCCTCTAAAGGTCACAACATTTCAAACTCCAACCTCCTCCTTCTCCAAAGGTTACATCTCCAACCCCTTTAGGAGGATCGTTTTAATTTTTTTTTTTTTAAAAAAAACTGTTTGTTGTTACTTGTGCATCAATCTCTGAATAATATTGGTTATTAAATTATTTCTCTTATTTTTCCATTATTTTGATGGTTGACAAATTCAGGGGGAGATAGATTATGATCATCCTATTATCAACTTTTTGTTTAAGAGAATACTTTGTGAAACCACTATTTCAATCCTATGTTATGCTTGTTAATGTATATGTCGTTTTAAACCATCTTTTGTAATATTTAAAAACTTTGGCATATGTCCAGGGGGAGTAATTATTTTTAATTTTAAAAATTATTACACATATGATTGAGGGGAGCATAAACATTTTATCTCATAACCTTGTCATATTTAAAATCATAATCAAAAGAATTTTGTCATCATAAAAAAGGGGAAGATTGTTGAGACAAAATCTCTCAAATGATTTTAATGATAACAAAATTACTTAAGAGATTATGATTGTGGTTCATGACTAATACGTGCTATTGAGTGAATTCATATAAGAAAACAGGTTATCAATCATTAAGACAAAAAGGAGAAAAATCTGATTCCAATCAAGAAGATGAAAATTCCTGAGGATGGCCTCGCGAAGAGGATGAAGCTTCAAATTTGCATAATAGTCATCCTCACCGAAACAAATGTTTTTTATTCATTAAAGAAAGACACAACAATATTAAAGAATAAATAAATAAAGCATTTGAAATAAATAAGTTAGAAGGCCAAAGGAATAGGTACGAGGATGGTCAGTTCTAGGTAAGAGGATGGAAGTACTAGAATGGAGGAAGATTCTATAAAGTCCACATCATTCCCAAATGTTGAAAGCAACCCATCCTATCATGTGCAAAGGCTAAAATCAGACCTATTTATCATTCTTGTATGAATGAAAACAATGAAGAGTCAATCCACAGAAAGGCAACAACAAACAAGCCAAAAACAAAGGCCTTCATATCTCTTAAAGAAATAAATTATGATTCACGTGCAAGAGGATGGCAGTCCTATGTAAGAGGATGGTTCTCTATTGTCAACATCACTCTTAAAAATTGAAATCAACCTAGTCCTTTAAGTTTCTGAAAGGTTGTAGCTCACAATGTCAAAGAAACAACCTTATATGTTTTGAAGAATGAGAAAAGAAAAGGACAACTCAAGATCAAGTTCCAAGGAGGTTGATCCTCCTACTCGAGGATGGCCTCAGCCAGTCCAAGGACAACTGAATGGTAGTTCCATAAATATGATGAAGGACCTTGATTCTTTTGTAATGAATTCCAACGGTCATAAAGAGCTTGACACATGGAAGGATCATCATAAGAGTTCTATAAAAGGCAGCAAACTCTTCATCATTAAACACATAATAACATTGCATAAAAAGATCAAGTATCTTAAAGCTATCAAGAAAAATATCCATCATTTCCTTATACTTTCTATAATCTTTCACTAGATCTTTGAAATATATTTTTAGAAAGTGTTTAAGAGAAGAGAAACTATCATACACATATCAATTTGTAATTTCCACGTGAGGTACACATGGAAATAGTTGAAACTTGATTGTAAGCTTGGTGAGGCTAAAGACTACACAAAGTGTAATCATCCTTTGTGAGAGGTTGATCAGTTTGAACATTAGTGAAATCTCACAAGTGTGTGAGGACTGGACGTAGCCTTCATTGGGTGAACTAGTATAAAAGTTGTGTGTGTCATTCTATACATTTTCTCTTTCTTTTGCTCAGCTGTAAGTTAAAGGTTTGAATAACCATCCTCGGGTTTGCGATCCTTTGCTATTCATGGAATTGCTCAAGTGTGATATTTGTTGTTTCAGGGAAAGACTCCTCCTCAGTAGTTTCACCATCATTTTCCCATATGAGTACATTTGAAGTCATATTCACATGGTCTTCATTCCTTCCTCAAGCCTAAGTACTATATTCTTCGAACATAACATCTCGGATGATAGTGATCTTTTTAGAGTTGGGATTGTACATCCTATATTCCTTGGATTCCTCGCTGACACCAAGAAATAATGCCTTACAACTTTTGTTATCAAGCTTGGTTCTTCTTGCTTCTGGTATATGAACATATCTGATGCTCCCAAATGTTTTAAAATGACTTACATTTGGTTTGACACCACTCCATTCTTCGTCAGGTGTTTGTTCTTGTAGGGCTGATGTGGGACTCTGATTCTGCACATAAGTTATCCATTTCACTTCATCGGCCTAAAATTCTTTCGACATCTTTTGGTTTGATAAAATGTTGCGTACCAAATTGATGACTGTTTGGTTCCTCCTCTTTACTACACTTTTTGTTGAGGGTTATATGTCTTTGTTAACCGACTTTTGATGCCCTGAGCCCTGCAAAACTCATCAAATTCTTTTGAAGAAAATTCTCCACCTTAGTCTGCTCAGAGGCAGCAAATTAGAGACCTTGCTTCCTTCTTAATAGTGGCTCTAAAACTCTTAAATATGTAGATAACTCGACAATTTCTACTTAGGAAATACCTCTTTTGATTAATTGAAATTTGAGTAATTGGACCACAAATGTCCGCGTGAACAAGTTGCAGATTTCTTGATTCCCTTCACCTGCTTTTCTTTGGGAATGGTTCTCTTTTCTGCTTTCCCATGAGACAGTCCTCACAAAGCTTTGTTGACTCTCCTATCTACGGCAGGTCAGTGACCATATGCTTTGAGTTTAGAGTTCGTAAACTCTTGTAACATAAATGCCCATATCTACAATGCCACTGATGTGCATCCTTAGAGGTGATGGCTTGGAATCATGAATCAACATCAGACATTTTGCCCAGAATTTCAAACATTTTGTTTGTACTCATTCTTGTTTTCGTGATGAGTCCCTTAGTTGAGTGATGAATTTTGCAAGTGTTATCTTTGATTACAATCTTTAGTTTCCTTTCTTGCAATTGTCCGATGCTCAAAAGAATGTTGCTTAGGTCAAGGACATAATACACGTCCTTGATTATTTGAATCAGACCATTTATCTTATGTTTGATGTTGCCCTTCCCATGAACCATCATCCTTGCATCGCTCCCGAGCTTCACTGAGTGCCTGAAAGTTTCATCCAAATTTGAGAGCCACTTTTTAATCCCAGACATGTTGTTGCTACATCCGCTGTCAAGAAACCATAGATCCTCCATCTTTGTGCCTTGTATCTCTACATGTGCCATCAACATGATTTCCTTATCTTCATTAAACTCAACGTAGTTGACTTGCTTTTCCGAGCTAGGGCATTCAAACTGAAAATCCCCAAATTTATGGCATTTATAACACTCTATTTGGGTTTTGTCAAGCCCAAATCTTCCACACCCATGTCCTCGGCCTCAACCTCTAAATGATCCTCTGCCCCTTCCTTGTACTCCGCCAGAGCTTCCTTCTCCCAAAAATGTGATCTACAGAACTTGTTCTTCCTTCACAATTGTCTTTTGGTGATGTCTCGTGATCTTTTGCTTATGACATAATAAAGAACTTTGGAGTGCACCCACCAAGAGACTGTCAATGTCTCTTGACTTTTCAATTGAACACATTACGTATGTGAACTTTACCGAGAGTGTGCATAATATTTTCTCTATGAGCAATACTCTAAAGAAGTAGTCTACAATGGTTTCCTCTTCCTTCATCTCAAGTATATCGAGCTCCCTTTTGAGGCATTGAAGTTATGCCCTTTGGACGCGCTTTATTCCTTGGTATTTGGTTTTGAGTAACTCCCACAATTGCTTAGAGGTATCCTTCTAAATTACTGTTTTCAAAATTGATTTATCTATATCTTGAAATAGATAATTTTTTACCTTGAGATCTTTAAGTTTGAGGTCTGCCAAAGCTTGTTTCTGCATTGTTGGACATAAGTCCCCCTGATTTTAGTTTTGACATAATTAACAAACATACAATGTCTTATGATTAAGCTAACTGTTTGAATCAAGTTGCATTTCAGGTAGAAACACACACACACACACACTAACCATATGGACACAAAGCTTGGAATGCAAGGAATCAAGCATAAAGTGAAGCATGTGCTGGACAAAGTCAACTATGCTTAAGTGTCATCAGTGATTGTGTTTATTAGGCTTTAGACTTATCATATATAATTTCATGCATAAGCTTTTGCCAAGTTAAAATGTGTTTTTATATTGAACCAAGTAACCAAATCGATTGACTAATCAATTGATACATCTATTGGGCAATCGATTGATTGATTCAAAAGTGAAATTATCACTGATCCAATCGATTGATAAATCGATTCTGTGAAGGATATCAGTGAAACTCGAACTCTGGGTGCAACGCAATCGATTGGACAATCGATTCATGAATCAATTGAGAGATCGATTGTGTGAGTTACAGAGGCAAGTCACAAGTCTTGTAAATCGATTGGCAAATCGATTATGAGTTTATTTTGCATCAGACTTGACCACTGTAACATACCAAATCGCTTGGACAATCGATTGGAACATCAATTGATGAATCGATTGAGTGAGACACAGAGACAATTATTTTTAAACCAAATCGATTGGCAAATCGATTGGGTGAAAGTTTTTATAAGTCAGTAGCTCTGTGACAAATCCAATCGATTGAGACA
The DNA here is from genome assembly GCA_037974835.1 of Cicer judaicum. NCBI lineage: Eukaryota > Viridiplantae > Streptophyta > Magnoliopsida > Fabales > Fabaceae > Cicer > Cicer judaicum. The sequence goes on from JBBPBS010000749.1 coordinate 1,309,487, forward strand.
TCAATTGAATTTTGTTTCTTGACTTGCAAGACATATACTAATCGATTGACAAATCGATTGGGTGTTGAAAATGTTTAATCATATATCAGAAACCAAGTTCCTAGTCGATTGGCAAATCAATGTTTTCAAAATAGCTAAGTTTCTGTAACAATTCAAATCGATTGGAATAAAACAGCTGAAGCACTGGGACAAAGCAAATCGATTAGTGCAATTTTCTGGAGTCCCTGTGATCAGTCCAATCGATGGACAAATCGATTGGAGTAATTGTTTTTAAGTTACATACCAATTATCAAATCGATTATAATGGAATATCAGTCGATTGTGGAATCGATTGTTTTGATCTCGTTGTTTGAATAAAACATTCGAAATCGATTACTCAGTCGGTGCTGATATGAACTTGTCTCAGTTTTTTGATTTGTGAATTAAAACAATCGATTGACAAATCGATTGATGCATATGTTTTCAAGATTCAAGAAAAACAAGAAACACGAGCATCGATTGGAGTGTTTCAATGCTTTATAAAATCAATTGGCAAATCGATTTGTATGTGTTTTTCTGAAACATATAAAAACTGTCTCAAAACTGTTTTTCAAAATAATGATAATATATACAGAAGTGAAATTTTTCCAAAAACAGAACTTTTGAGACCTTTGAATTTTTTGATACACACAATACTTTGAGAAAACTGAACCACTTGGCAAACACTTATTGTTTAAACATCATTATGTGATCAAATCGATTTTTCTAGAAAGATCTTTTTGATCTTCTTTGTTGTCAATTTCTGTAAAACTACATTGAAACCAAACCGTGTAAAAATCCAGTAGCTAAACTAGTGGTTACCGTTCATTGATGCTTGTGATCATCAAGAAGGAACCTCATTGCGATCTTGTGTGAGTTTACCGGAATAACTCAAGGGATGCGATAGATGTATGTTAGAATCAAGATAGTTGGATAGATAGGCTAGGTGCTAGCTGGAAAATCTGTAAAACATTCTATAGAAGATTCTAGTGAAAAAGGCTAAGATCAGGTTGATCTTGGGACTGGATGTAGGTTGTCTTACAGACGATCGAACCAGGATAAATATCTGAGTATCATTCTTTTATCCCTTATCTTTTACCTCATTGTTTGATTGTTTAATATTGATACATGTTCTGTTTGATATTGCTTGAAAGATTGAATATACATGCTTGTATCTAGATTGATCTGTTGAACAATTACTGTGTATGTTGCATTGTTAATTAGATAATACATGTAATTGTGAACCTTCTCCTAGAATCAATTCTTTGGGACCTTGATTGATATTCTGTTTAATAAATTGGTATTTTGTTAAACTGTTTGGCATTCTTGTGAATTTTCATTTGACTGTCATATACATATTTCTTAAATTAGAAGTCATATATTACCTATATGCATGCCATTGAGAACTTCTCCTCGAGCTGGCTCAACATAGCCAGTTTCAAATAGAGTCCACCATTCTTTCGATTTGAGATTATTTTCCATCAACAAGCTCCAGTGTTCATAGTCCCCATCAAATTTGGGTATGGTTAGCATATTATGCCCTTCTCTTGTCGTGACTCTAATATTTTATTCTCTCTTTATTTTCACTCATTGGTCAAGCCTAAATTGAGCTCTGATAATGGATACTAAAAGTCGAAGAAAATTTTATAAGAACTGAATATTAGAATTTAAAGTTTTATATAGATTAAAAACATATATAATAGTGTTGGGGCAAAATCTCTAATAAATGTTTTGCAGGTAATGAAAAATTTAATTATATTTGTCAATTATAATGATGATCTTATTAATTATTAACTTGTGTTTTTGAATGTATTTATTTTGACAAATAAATAAAATAAAAAAATAAGTTAATTCATGATATGTTGAAGTATAAGATTGATGATAAAATGATTGCATAACAGTCTGGTTGTCTTATTAAAAGTCAAGAGACAACTGAATCAGTTTTGGGATCACTAAAATCATGTCCTGGATTGATAAAACTCACACTTAGACCACCCAAAAGTGAACAAGCCTCCAGGAGTTAAATAATAAAGGTCCACTTGCAAAAAACACATGTAGATTGATCTGCAGTTTTGATCTTCAGATTGATTACTCAAGTGCACTGCAAAAAATACTATTAACATGACATATGTGCATGCTTCTGACACAATATTGTCTCAATAGACATATTCATCCTTTGTGCCCAAGTTTCCTATGAGACACAATGAATAATGTATTAAAGAAGAACGTTCTTGACAAAATTGCAAATAAGAAGCTTGTTTCAAATAAAATAATTGACAATAAGCAATATTGTCCATTGGTTATATGCTGATTAAACTGAATATTCTAAGCATCTCTTCATCTATAAAACAAAGATCAATCAGAAGATGAAGACAATAGTTTACTTAACAATCTATTTACACTTGTTCAACTAAAAGCTCAAGTTGTGAAACTTTTCTCTTAAACAAAATTCCAAGCTCTCTTCTTTATATTCGTGGATCATTCTTTCAGAGATATGGCTTTCAGTAAATCTCAAACATGGAGTTGAGATTCATCCCAAATACTTTTTATCATACACTTTTTTATAACTTAAGTCTATCTTTTATGTTACATTTAGTGTGTGTAAAAATCGTTTCTGGTTTGAAAAGTGATTGTAAGGTAAAAGTTGTAATCATTTAGTGTTGATTGAAAGGTAAAAGTTGTAATTGGTTAAGTGCGTCAAGAAAGAAAATACAAAGACAGAACATTATGTGTTGAGCATATTAGTGGAAATCTCATAGATTGTGAACTCTGAACATAGTCCGAGTTGGGTGAACCAATATAATATGTGTAATATTCCTATCCCTTCTCTTTTATTTATTTTGTATTCATAAATCACACATCACTTGCTATTTCATTTAATTACTTTATTTCTAATCTTAACCCATCTAAAATGTTCTAGTTATTTAACCTCTTATTACAAAAATTATTTTTGAATATATTAAATTAAGTGCTAGAATTAAAATTTTAAAAAAATGTCACAATTCAAACACCATTTTTTTGGACATTTATTGCTACTTCAAGTAGGTCAATAAAAATAAGTATTTTTTTTAAATTTAACACGATATTTTAAAGAATTTGACTTTATATGACATCATATTTTTAATTCAATTTTATTATAATACATTCAAATATGTAAAAATTTAATATAGCATAATATGATTAAATTATTAAAAGATAAACAAATTTAACTTAAAAATTCAAAATCTAATACATATATATAATAATAGTAATAAAAATATTGTACGCATTTAGTTAAGTATAACTCAGTTGGTAGATTTTTTTATAGCTTGTAATATGACATTTGTAAATTTAAAAAAACTTGTATGTTTTAAAAAATAAAAAAAAAAACTATCTAACTTAATATGAATCTATAAAGACTAAGTTGTAAGTCTATGTACTACAATCTATAGTCATCATTCTCAAGATTTTAAAACTCATTGTTTTGCAAAACAACAACAACATCCATCTCTTTAGTCTTCACTCTATTTATCTTTTCTTATTGTTCCCCTATTTATTGTTTGTAAAAGTAGTGTTTGAGTTGAATGTTTCTCAAATCTTTGACTGTTGTAAATTATAGTTTCACATATTCTACTTATTCGCTATTTTTTTTTTTTTTTGTAAAGATGTTTAAGTTGAGTTTTTTTTCCCCCTCATTTCTTTTATGTAAAACGAGACAAAAGTATTACATATATTGATTTTTATGGTCTTTTTTCTATAAAATAGGGTTTCTTATTTTTTTCTTTCCTTTTTGTTGTTTTTTCCTTTTGTATTAGAGTTTTCTCCTATATGTTTTAATTTTTATCCTATTATTTAGGTTCTCAAATTTTTCACATTTTTGTTTTGTATACTTTTGTTTTTTTAAGGTATCATACACTAGCAACATCAAGTGGAAGCCACATGCGGGGGAATAAATATCAAATTGATAAAAAAAAAAAAAAACATAAACTTTGAGACATTAAAAAGCAAAAAAAAAATGAAAAGGGTACATATGAAAAAACCTCGTTATGACCCTTTGAAGCTGGAAAATGAAGATGTGAATTGATTCCAGCAAAAGTTGAATACTTTGCAAGACATTGATTGAATTCCAAAAGCTTCTTTGCTTCAACCAAATCTCCATCTCTCGCCGCCGACACCAATCTCTCGCCAGAAGCTGAACATCGAAATGAATTTCCCCATGAATTCTTCTATGAAAATCAATGGTAGGGTCAAAAGATAAACAAACAAATTTAATGGGGTATTTATGATTTGAAGAAAAATTAAAACTTTTTATTTGGATTTGGTAGAGAAGCTATGATGGTGGCGTGGCAACACACACAAATTCTTTCTTTTTTGTTTTTGAGATTGAAAGATAGGAACTTGAAATGTGGGGTCCATTTAGCTTGACCTCTATAAGTTTTGGTTCATGTTAGATCTATAAATTTGAAAAAAATTCTCTGTATCCTATTTTTATACCTATACCTTTATAATTTTTTGAAAACGCAAATTATACTCTTAATTTTATTTTAATTATTTTATTAATTTAAACTTTTTTTTCCATCATTTCATCTTTTCCAAAATTAGAAAAAACATTTCTGGTATAAACATTATTGTCGGAACATTTTTTCAAGCTTTCCGGTACAAAAGGTTGTTACCAAATAACTTTAAAAAAAATTCTGGTACAGAAATAAAAAACTATACTGCTGAAAAACTTCATTCGAAAGATTTTTGGTACATAAGGTGTTTCTGGAAAATTTTCTCTAAAAGATTTCCGGTACACACCATTATTTTATTTTATTTTTTAATTTTCTTATTTTTATAAATATTAAGAGATATGGATAAATCACTACTCTTATTAGATAAAATATACGTCAATACTACAAATATATTTGACACCGATTAGATATGAATAATTATAATTAATATTAATATTATAAAAATATATTATTATATTAGCGAAACATTTCCGATTTCACGATAACTTCAGCCAAGTTTTTCAGTACACGTCATTTCTTTTAATACACCCTAAATAATAATTAACATACCATAAATAATTTTAAATAATAATATACCATAAATAATTAATAATTAATACATAATAAATAATTAATAAACCATAATAATTAATACACCATAATTAATAATTAATACATCATAAATTATGGCCTTCTTAGATAAAGATTCAAAGTCACGTATTCTTCCTATGAAAAAAAATAGTTAAAATCAAATAAATTAAATAAATACTAATATAATAAAAAAAATGAAAACAAAAAAATTGATTTAAAAGATATTTTAGAAAAAATCAAACAACTACCAGAAAACATGTGGATGAAACGAATAAATAAAAAAATAATAACTTTTTATATATACGAGTGTATTTAAGTATTTTTCTTATCTTTTTGGGGTATATCGATAAAGGAGGGGTACAAGGTAAAATTTTCTATAAACATTACCTAGTATTGAGAGGTATTATCCAATTATCTCATTATTTATAGGTTCATCCGCAATATATATGAAAAATTTAACAGTCCCTCATAACTTATAAAAATTATAAAATAAATACATTAAAAATTAAGGATTGGTTTATTTATTCAAAAAAAAAAAAAAACTTCTTTTCATCAGTATGAAAATCCGGTAGGATGAATAGTAAAAAAGTGGGTTCTTACCATCTTAGATTCTCTCTACAAAGCATTCTAGGAAAATATAAATTTGAGTTAGCTTTGATTTTCATCTAAGAGTATTTTCAAGTGAAGGGTTCAACTACAATGAGAAAATGGAAAACTCAACAAATTTAAAATCGAGATATCTACAATGAGAAAGTGGTGATTCTTTATTTTAGTCAATATTCAACCTATTAATGAAAACAGTACGGCGGTTGCTTAAAGGGACAAATATGTAGAAAAATAATAAAAAGAACGTGTGAAGGAAGAAGAAAAACAAATTTAGTGTGAATAATACATTGCAATATTGTGATGTGTATAACTTCATCTTTACCATTCAAATTATTTAATAATATATCGACGACTATAACTAAATTGGTCTAAACAAAATATAATAGGTGTAACGCTTGAGTTGTACATGTATTTATGTGTTGATACATAGTTGCTCTAACCTTGTAGTATGCAATTGTGCAAATGTTTAGTATTTTTGGTGTAAGGCTTGTAATATTTTTGGTTAATCTTGAGATACTTTGGTGTGGAGGAGTTGCAAGTGACTTTTTGATTGTATTAAAACGACTTTTTGATATTTTGAGTAATTGATTGATTCTATGAAACATATTTAATTGTGAAGGAGTTATAAGTTCCTGAAATAAAAAATGGTGAACGTTCATTTTGAATCAAATTTGGATAAAGTCGATTCGACATACAAGTGTATGTTATTGTGTTTATTATGTTAGATATTGGATTGTGTTAAAAATGATTACTACCTAATTTTTATTTAGGGATTGAAAAATCATTTGTTGTCGGAGAATGAGTTTGAACAAGATGATGTTGGATATGAAAGTGAAGATTCTATCATAGATGAAGGTACATAGGAAAGTACAAATGAAGGTGTAGGTGGATGTATTTTTGAGAAGGCAACTGTTGTGAATTGTTTGGAAGACTTTTCAGCCTTATGTTTCCAAGAATTAACTCCAGAAGATTTAAGAAAATACCATTTTTTGGATGTTGGTGTGGCGTTCACATTTTACAATTGGTATGCTAGTTTCCATGGTTTTGTTGCAAGAAAAACAAAGTTATGAGAAACAAAAATGGTGCAATAACACAATAGACCTTTGTTTGTTACGGAAAAGGTAAAAGAGAAGAAAAAACTATTGCGTCTACAAGTCGAAAGTGTGTATCAAAAGCGCGCGCAAGATGTGATTGTGAAGCAAAATGTTGTGTCCACATTAAAGCAAAAAGTGGATGTTGGTACATGAAATTTTTGCACGATGCACATAACCATAAATTGTTGGATGACCAATTTATGGGTATGTTACTGGCACACATAAAGATGACATATTATGATATTTGGCGAATGCACAACATGCGAAAAGTTGGGATGAAGACTACCCATATTTTTGGCTTATTTGCAAGTGAAGCTTGTGGGTTTGAAAGAATTGGATTTCGTAAGCAAGACACATACAATGAACAAGAGAGACAACGCTTAACTTCATCAATTGATGTAAAATCTGTATGTGAATATCTTGATAGCATGCGTGCTAGTGATGAATCATTTTTTTGGAGTCACAAAGTTGATAATAAAGGAATACTTTCACATTTATTTTGTTGTGATGGTGCAACTCAGAGGGATTATGTGGTTTTTGGCAATATATTGTCTTTTGATGCCACTTATAAAAGGAACAAGAATATGTGTCCATTGATTGTATTTTTTGGAGTGAACAACCATAACCAAAGCATTGTATTCAGTGGTGCAATTGTTTGCGACGAAACAAAATCAACATATGTTTGGTTGTTAGAACAATTTTTGACTACAATGGAGGAAAAAATCCAACTTCAATTATTACCGATAGTGATTTAGCTATAAAGAATGCAATAAGAAGGGTTTTTCCTGAGTCTCATCACATATTATGTGCATGACACCTTATACGAAATGCTTGCACTAACATGGGAAATACTCAATTTATGAATAAATTCAAACAATGTATGTTAGGTGACTATGATGTCGGGGAGTTCAAGCGAAAATGGGATAAAATGGTCATTGATTTTGGACTACAAGACCACAACTGGGTTCGAGAAATGTACGAAAAAAGGCACATGTGGGCCACTGCCCATATACGAGGTAAATTGTTTGTTGGATTTAGAACAACTTCTCGATGTGAAGAATTCCATGCACATTTAGGAGGTATGCTAACTACAAAAATAATTTGCTTGAGTTTTTGCGTCCATTTTTTAGATGTTTAAATTACATGCATTTTACTAATGTTTAGACAAATTTTGGGTCTGTTCATTGAGAACCTATTATAGAAACCATGTTGCCCTTAATTGAGAGAGTTGCTGGAGAGATATACACAAGTAAAATATTTCATTAATTAGCATGAGGAAGTATTTTATGTGACTTTATTTAATCTTCATTTTTTTTGCAGAATATTTAGTGGAGTTGAAAGTGATTATGGATTGGAACTCACCTAGTTAGAGTTGGTTAAATGTAAAATATAATTGTTACCTCTTTTGTCTATTTGTGTATGTATTTGTATATTTTGCTTTGAACAAGTCTAGTATTAAAATAAGGATTATGTAATGACATATCTTGTTCTTTTGTTTCAGTTTGACTAAGTATTTGGGTATTCTGCATGATGGTAATTGTGCGTGTTCAGACTAACATCGATTATCGAGCCCTTGTTGTGATGTATCTTGGTTGTGCAATTACATGAACACATATGGTGATATGTCATTTACAGTCACTTTTTTCAAGCTCCGTTATTTTGTCGTGAAAACAATAAGACAACGGTTTATTTTATTAAATGTCATCATATTTTAGTGGTATTCTTTTTATAAAACATTAGTTATATCTGCTAATTTTTTTAACGCGTTTATATGTAGGATGAAATGTGAGTCGTGGTTTATTTCAATTTAAATTTTGTTGTAGATTTTCATTTTTTTATAAGTTTTTTGCAAACATCTTTCATTTTACTATACATGATGAATTCGTTCACTATGCTAAAGGCATGAAATCAAAGACATCTGAAGAGAAGAAAATTGAATGTATAAAAATAATTTTGTATTAGAGAAATCAAACATTCATTCATTTCTTTGAGATTTTGATTATGTGTTTGTATTAGCCATTCATTCATAATTATGTGTAGAATATTTAGAATTACGGTAGACTAATGATTAACATAAGGTCAAATATAAATAACAAAATGAGTTTATATGTCAAAGGCATTCAATCAAGTTATATCCGTTAAGTTACCTGAAACTTATTATAATAAGGTCGAAAAGACTTGGTTACATAGCCAAAGTCAAATACGAAGAACAAAATAAGCTGATATAGATAAAGGGCTTAGCCAAAAAATAATGTAGTAGTTTTCAAATGATTATCATTTTAGTTACATAATAGACACAAAATTTCAACAAGCCATCCATTTAAGAATTAATGAGTCGCCAATTTTCTTTTGCTTCAACTTCAACGATGGTCTTCAGTTCATTGTACTTTTCAAGTAGCAATCTAGTAGTTGCTCTAATGCGGATCTTGTTCTCAAGCAACTATAAAAATAAATAATAAATAGTTTTAATAATTGGATGATGGACTAATTGTTATTAACATGAATAAATAAGTTTGTAAATTATTGTGAAGGTTTTTTTTTCCAAACCTCTCCTTGAATATTGGGTGTGAAACACTCGCCCATATCAATCCAGTTGATCAACCAGACAGCGGCATTGTCACTTTATATAAACGAACAACCGCAACTATTAGTTTACTTGTCTTCTTCTATTTAAACAACTATTAACTAAATTTACCAAAATACGGTTGACAATACCTATGGCCGTAGTTTGGTATGCCTCTAACTTCCTCCAATCTCCACTCACTAAAAGCAACAGAGCGTCCATCAAAAGTGGTTCCGAAAAAAGGAAAGCGAACCATTCGGCTCAAGGAATTGCACTACATTTGAATAACACAACAAAATTTAAATATTATAGAAAAATTAATGAACACAATAATTTGACATGAACATTATTTACGATGAGGATAACTAACCAAAATAGCCGTAGTTATACTTCTACTTTCAACATCCTCCATTCGGCAAAAAGAATCGAGACGATATACAATTTTAAGTTCCAAACATATCACCATCAAAAACCAATGACCAGTTTCTGTTTTGATAGGAACGTATATCTGTTCATAATTTAGATTGTACTCCATCAACCAAAAAAACTATCAAGAAAAAATTCATTGATTAAAAGATAAATTTTATTAGATAACTCACATATTTTAAATTTAAAGATGGCTCCATCCAGTCGGGCCAGTAACGATCAACTAATTTGAAAGTTGACACTCCTAAATCAACATCCGCCTATACAGAGAGATTTGAAAGCGACAATGATGTCAATATCTTGCGTGCAATATAAAGTTAATGAATATTTTATGGAAACAAAACCCTAACCACAAATGATGGTGGTAAATACCACACAGTTCCTCTATTATAGTTTTTTTGTATCCATGTGGATCTTCTACAAACCAATGTCATGATCTACATTGTGTTAACAAAAATAAAATACAATTAATTATTTTAGAAAAAAAAAACAACTTATAATAATTCCATTAAAAAAAATGTAGAAGACCTTATCATTGATAATCCTTCCTGGAGCAAGTGTGTCAAAATCTGACCTATATCCTACAATTCCATTGGAACTCACCAATGGTTTTCTGTTTATTTGTGATAAACACATATATGAATTAGCAATGTTTATAATTAAGTTTAACATATAAAACATTAGATTAAAAAAAATTAACTTACTGTTTATCTTTATTGGGATGATACACATAAGCAATGATTTGTGCTTCATCGAGATCTAGTTGCATGTCAGAAGTGACATGAAAGTTCCATTGTATGTCCTACAACAATAACCAATACAAAATGTCAACTACATGGGAACAAATAAATAGCAATAGAAATTTATTAAATAATAGTTTGAAAATCTAACCTTAGGTAGCACATGGCTTTGTTTCTTATCACCCGTTGCACTATGATCGACTAATTTCTTTCCGTTTGATGATGTAGAGCCGATGTCCATCTTTTTTGTTACTACAATAGAAGATGAAGGGAAAAAAGAATGAAGGTCCACTGTACTTTCTTTCTTTTATGTTCTTTTCTTCTGTGTTTTGTGTTCTTGTGTTCCTTTGACTTTGTTGTGTTGTTTCTTATTATTTTCTTTTAGTTTTTTATTTTATTTTTTATTAACATTTTTTTTAGTTAGTATGTACTATTTGGTTGGTTACTAATTGGATGAACAAAATTAATATTTAATTAATTGATTTTTAAAATTGGTAATTTATAAAAAGAAATAAAGTGAATTCAAGGTCAAATAATTTATCTATATATATATATATACATAAACATAAATGATTTACTATATGTCTTTAATTATAAATATCATATAGAAGAAAAAAATATTCTTAAATATAAACATTCTTTCAATTGCATATTATTTTTTTAAAATATATCTCTTATTAATACTATTAATTTATTTTGTAATATGAAAAGTCAAATTTAACATATTTAAGTACCAAAATTATTATAGAAACATTAATTCATAAAATGAATATATTAATTACCCTATTAAATTTTCTTAATAAGATTGAAAAATATAATTAGTACAAATTTATCATGTATGCAGTATTAATCTTTAAAGTTAAGTCACCATATATTTTCAAATCAATTGCAGACATGTTTAAAATATTATAAAA
>JBBPBS010000749.1:1321349-1359109 GCA_037974835.1 Cicer judaicum
ACTACTATTTTTAATAATAAATGTAAAATATATATTTTTGTTTCTAATTAATTCTATTTTGAATAGTGCATAATGTGAGGGGAATTTTTAAAATATATTCAAAAAAAAAATTTAATAGCTATAATAATCTAACAAAATTAAAAAACATAATATATCACTTGATCAAATAGTTGTGATGTTTTGGTTTAATGACAAGAATTTGAGTTTAAAATCTTGCATAATATAAATGTTCTTTCACCAATTAATATAATTATAAAGAGAGTCACTTTATAATCAAAAATAGATTCTAAATTCATAATTGTATGAGACTAATTTATTTTTATATTATTATTTATTTTTTCTAGTGTACGAGAATAATTCAAATAATTTTATTTTGTAATATACCGTTAATCGTTATATTTGACGTAAAATTGTAATTCATGTAAAAAAATAAATCAAACTTAAAATTTGGTGCAAAACATTCATCCTCGTCAATTTAATATGTGTTTATTTAAAATTTACGGCATACCAGATAAAATAAATATGGAGGAGGCAAATCGATTAATTTCTTTTGGTATAAAATTAGCACACTGAATATCTTTTATATATTCCCTTTTAAGTCAACAAAAATATCAATAAAAAATACTCAATCATTCTTTTATAAAAAATATTCTATTTTAATTCATATTCAAATACTCAATCATTCTTTCATAAAACATATTCGACCATTCTGGTTAAATATTTTACATGCAAAAACCACATGACCATCTATATGATACTCATGAATATAGTTTTTTATTTTTTTATTTTTTATTTAAGTAGATTCTTGATTACCAATCAGAAAGAAATGTTGGAACACAATCAAGAGTGAAGGGTGAATCAATGGTGAAAATCAATAATTGAAAACTGTGATTTGGAGAAGATGATGGAGAAAAGAGAGAGATTATGGAAGAGAGAATTTTCAGTTACAACGATATTGGGACCTACAACTTAACAAAACAGAAAACAAAACTGAATTACACAATTACAGAGAAAAACAGAAGAAAAAAAACTGATTTATACAAAACTGCAGAAAACGGAGAACGTTAATTAGTCTCCGTTTTCTGGTTTTTCTGTTTCTGCAAAATATTCTCCGTTTTCTAGTTTTCTGCTTTCTTTGTTATGCAGAACATTCTCCGTTTTCTGCATTTAAATTATATTTCACTTCCAATACATCACCTTAATTCAAATGCTCTCCATTCTTCATCCCTAGCTTCATCACAAGCTTCTTGAAAACCTCATTAGTAACGCCTTTCATCAACAAGTCTGTAACTTGTTCTTCGCTTCTGCAATAACCCAAACGTAACTGTCCGGAACTCACTAATTCCCTCAAATAGTGAAACCTCATCTCAATATGCTTGCTCCTCCCATGTGCTATGGGATTCTCAGCAAGGTTGATGGCTGAAACATTGTCCATCAACAGCAAAACAGCATCTCTCGTGTTGCTGTCCAGCTCACGCAGCAGGTTAACTAGCCACACAGCTTGGCATGCACATAACGAAGTTGCGATATACTCCGCCTCGCAGGAAGAGAGAGCAATCGCCGACACCTTTTTAGAACACCAAGAGATTGGTGCCCCTCCGAACATAAAGATATAACCGGCCGTTGATTTTCGATCGTCCTTATCTCCGCACCAATTGGAGTCGGTGTATCCGAGTAATTCGCAACTTTTGCCCATGTCATTTGTAGGAAATAAAATTCCACAGCCAAGAGTACCTTTCACATATCTAAGTATCCTCTTAACTGCTACCAAGTGTGATACCTTCGGCCTCTCCATGAACCTACTTGCAATACCAACACTAAACGCTAAATCTGGCCGCGTATTGCACAAGTAACACAATGATCCTATCAATCTCCGGTATTGAGTAGGATCCACATCTTGCTCATCTTCACTCTTGGACAGCTGTAAACGTGCCTCGACTGGTGTTGTGGCAGCATTGCAATGCTCCATATCACACCTCTTCAAGATCTCCATTGCATACCTCTTTTGATGCATGAGCAGCCCCAACTTTGTCTTTTGGAACTCTATGCCTAAGAAGTATTTCATTGTGCCAAGATCAGTCATTTCAAACACCCTCATAAGCTCTTCTTTGAACTTTGAAATGTAACTTTCACAGCTGCCCGTAATCAATAAATCGTCCACATAAAGACAAAGTATGATTACTCCTTCGCTTGCATCCGACTTCACATAAACACCATGTTCGGATACGCACTTCTTAAGACCAATGTCTATAAGAAAACCATCTATGCATTTTTTCCAAGCTCTTGGAGCTTGTTTCAAACCATATAGTGCCTTCCTTAACTTGTAGACCCTTGCTGCTTGATTTTGAATCACAAAACCAGGTGGCTGTCCAACATAGACCTCCTCATCAAGTGGACCATTCAAAAATGCCGATTTAACGTCCATTTGATATAACGGCCAGCTGTTGTTATTAGCTATCACAACAACTAACCGGATGGTTTCATGCCTTGCTACCGGTGCGAACACCTCATCAAAATCTATCCCTTCCTTTTGCAAAAATTCCTTTGCAACTAATCGAGCTTTATGCTTGATTATTTCACCTTTCAGATTCGCTTTCACTTTGTAGACCCATTTCATACCAATAGCCTTTTTACCTTTCGGTAAATCAACCAACATCCATGTATTGTTCTTTTCAATTGATTCCAGCTCTTCCTTCATAGCACACATCCACTTTGGATCGCTTAATGCCTCCTCCATATTCACTAGTTTGGATTCGGCTATTAGAGCGAAGTGAATAAGATCACCCTCATTGTTGATCTCGCTATCTCGGAATAATTCACAATCACGGAGTCTTTGAGGCAACCCTTTTTGCCTTGTTGGTCGTCTACTTGATTCACCTGTTTCGGTTCCGCAAGGTTGCTGTACAGCACCTTCAACAGGCTGAAAATTCCAATTTTCCTGCAGCAAATCGATTGGTAAATCGATTTCCACCTCACCAGAAACAGTTCCAACAGCTCCAAGATGTTGATTTTTGTGGCAGAAATCGATTTCTTGAACTAATATGGCAGGTTTTCTGCTGTCAAACTGTCGTATCTCATCCACGATCACATCTCGACTAATTACGATTTTCGTGCTACTCACATCAAACAACTTGTAGCCTCCGGTAGGATGATATCCGACAAGCAACATCATTTCACTCTTGTCATCAAGCTTCTTTCGAAGTTGTCCCGGAATATGTCGAAATGCTACCGAACCAAAAACACGCAAATGACTCAAATTCGGTTTGAATCCGGACCATATCTCTTATGGAGTCACCTTTTCCAGCTTCTTTGTAGGACACCTATTCAACACATAGGCGACTGTAGCAACAACTTCTCCCCAAAGCTCTTTCGGAAAAATCTTCCCTTTCAACATGCTATGCACCATGTTCATAATTGTCCGATTTTTTCTCTTGGCCACACCATTTTGCTGAGGCGTATACGGTGGTACAACCTCACGCACTATACCCTCATCATCACAATACTTCCCAAATTCACTCGAAGTAAATTCGCCTCCGCCATCGGTTTTGAGAATTTTGAGTTTGTGACCGCTTTGCCGCTCAACCATGGATTTAAATCGTTTGAACACCTCATCCTTCCTCTTTATGAGATAAATCCACAGCTTCCTACTAAAATGATCGATAAATGTGACAAAGTATCGATAAATGATGTTTGGTCCTTTGACCTGCATCTTTACTAAAACTATTCTTGTGTTGCTTCCCTTGTACACAGTCTTCACATATCTCAGCTGAAATATTGATATTAGGCAGTCCGGTCACCATCTCATACTTTTGCAACGCGTCAAGATCTCGAAAATTCAAGTGTCCAAGACGGTAGTGCCCCAACCACTCATCACGACTTGCCGATGTAGCTAAGCACCTATGCTCCATGATTTCCAACTCAATCTTGAAAGTCTTATTGGCAGCCATAGGAGCCTTAAGGATCAAAACACCGTTTTGGTCCAAAACGCGCAAAACCTTGTTTTCCATCTGAATCATGTAATTCCTCTCAAGCAATTGGCCAATACTCAAGAGATTACACTTGATTCCTGGAATGTACAACACATCTTTGATCAAGGAATGACCACCATCCATTCTCATGATCAAAACATCACCGACACCGTCGGCCACTAATGTCGTATCATCCGCGAATTTCACTCTACTTCGCGTGGCTTGATTGATCTTCACGAACCAATCCTTTCTTCCTGTCATATGTGTCGAACAACCTGAGTCCAAGTACCACTTATTTCTCCCTTGGACTCCATCTCGAACTGTTACCATTGCGCTTTTCTCCGAATGCGTTTTTGTAGATTTTTCTGCACTGCAATAGTTGTTGTCTAGCAACTTCCTCCTGTCACAGTTGTTGTCCAGCACCTCTTTAATGTCGTAGTTCTCTTCCATGATCATCACAAGAACCACGTTATCATCATCCACGTCTTTCCTAGCAACCTTAGCCTCATCCGCATGATTCTCCCTTGGTTTCGCTCTACACTCTCTTGCGAAATGCCCAAGCTTTTGACAATTGTACCACTTCTTGGTACTTTTGTGGAACGACTTGTTGTTGCCTTGACCACCACCATTGGAACTGCCCTCACCTTTCCTTGAATTTTGTGACTCTTTTTTTCATCAAAATTCTGGAAAATTTTCTTTCCTTTAGAAGGCCATTTCCCTTTCGATTTCTTATTCTTCTCGTTGAAACGGGCTTGCAAAGCAACTTCCACTTTGGCTTTATCGTTTCCTCTTTCGTCCATGAGCTTCCAATGAACTTTGAAGTTCATCTTTCGTCATCATCTTGAGATCCTTCGATTCCTCAAGCGCAACCACAATATTATCGAATCTTGGTGTTAAAGAACGCAATACCTTCGACACAAAATTATGTTCGGAAACAGCTTCACCACACGACTTCATTTGATTCCCCAAGCGTGTCACACGTGTCACGTAATCGTTAATGGTTTCCTTGTCTTCCATTTGAAGTAACTCAAACTGCCGCTTATGTGTTTGTAACCTCACCACGTTCGCCTTATCCGCACCAGCATAAGCTTTCTCAAGGATACCCCAAGCTGTCTTCGCCGAGTCGCAATCGCCAACCTTTTCGAAGTTGCCACTATTGAAGCAAGAATGAATCAAGAAGAGGGCCTTGTAGTCTTTCTTCTTATCTTCCTTGAATTTCGCTTGTTGAGCTGTTGTAGCCTCTTCACCAAGAGGAGTAATGCCATTGGTAATAATATCAAGAACATCTTGATATCCAAACAAAACTTTCATTTGTTTGTACCATTTGTCATAATTCTTCGAATCAAGAATCGGAAGGTTGGTAGGGATTTTGTCATTGGAAACAGACATGTTTGCAGTGGAAATTGGATCTGAATCAGGCTCTTGATGCCAAATGTTGGAACACAATCAAGAGTGGAGGGTGAATCAATGGTGAAAATCAATAATTGAAAACTGTGGTTTGGAGAAGATGATGGAGAAAAGAGAGAGAGAGATTATGGAAGAGAGAATTTTCAGTTACAACAATATTGGGATCTACAACTTAACAAAACAGAAAACAAAACTGAATTACAAATTACAGAGAAAAACAGAAAGAAAAAAAAAACTGATTTATACAAAACTGCAGAAAACGGAGAACGTTAATCAGTCTCCGTTTTCTGGTTTTCTGATTTTTCTGTTTCTGCAGAACATTATCTGTTTTCTGATTTTCTGCAGAACATTCTCCGTTTTTTACATTTAAATTATATATCACTTCCAATAAGAAACAGGTAGACACAATAAGGTCTTGTAAAAAAAAAAGGCACATACAATAAGGTAAAATAAATATAAAATTTAAATTACTAGATAAATAAATAAATAAATGACTCAAAAAAGTTAACTAAATAAATATACAACATAATGTGCTTTAAATAAATTGATTGTTGGGTATTACATTGAAAAAAAAAGTTATCGTGTAACTAAATAATTAGATTATTTAAGTAGTTGATGAACTTTCAATTAACAACAAATCATTAAAAAAATTAAAGTTTAACTAAAATAATTTATTTTTATCGCTGAAACTGTAGCATGAAAGCTACTTAATTATATAGATTTGATCGCTAATTAATGTGGTTGGAAGCTAGTCAATTCTATTGAAACTTTTTCAAAGGACATTATTAAATTTCCTCAAGCTTCATCTTAAAGCTATAATTGATTCAAATGCTTCACGAGCAATGAAAAGCAAACTAGTTATAGAAGAGAAATAAATGTCATCAATTAAAATTCGTTAGAGATTGAGACATATAGTGGGAAGCCACAAAAATATATAATTATGACAATTAAATAGCTCATAGTATATAGCAGGTTTGCCACACAAATTGGCTAATGTCAATGTCTTAATCTCGAACACTAATTAATTAATATGATTGAGAGAAGTCATTAATCTGCCAAAAAATACCTTATTATATTATTAAGCTATTCTTAGTATATTATTTTGACGAAAAAAAAAAAAAGTTAATCTATGATACGTTGAAAGTATGCATATTCATGCAAGATCATACAATCATCTTCAAATAATTAAGTTTGATTTCGTCAATAAATTGGACTCATTTCATATACACACCAAGACAATAACAAACTTTTATGGATTATGAAATGATTTGGAAGATTCCTCAAATGAATGTCATATTAGATTGATGATAAAATTATTGCAGAATACTCTGGTTGTCTTATTAAAAGTCAAGAGAAAACTAAATCAGTTTTGGAATATCTAAAATCATGTCCTGAATTGATAAAATTCGTACATGGACCACCCAACAGTGAACAAGCCTCAATGAGTCAAATAATAAAGGTCTACTTGCAAAAAATGCATATAGATTAATATGCAATTTTGATCTTCAGATTGATTACTCAAGTGCATTGTGAAAAACACTATTAACATGACATATGTGCATGCTTCTAACTCAATAGTGTCTCAACACACATATTCAGCCTTCTTGCCAAAGTTTCCTTTGAGACGCAAGGAATAATGAATTAAAGAACAATGTTCTTGACAAAATTGCAAATAAGAAACTTGTTTCAAATAAAACAATTGACAGTTGACAAGACTGTCAAATGGTTATATTTTGATTAAACTGAATATTCTAAGCATCTCTTCATCTATAAAAAAAAGATCAATTAGAAGATGAATGCAAACGTTCAATTAACAATCTATTTACACTTGTTCATCTAAAAGCTCCAATTGTGAATCTCATCTCTTAAACAAAATTACAAGCTCTCTTCAATATATTCGTGGATCATTCTTCAATATATTTAACACGACATTTTAAAGAATTGAACTTTATATGACATCATATTTCAATTCAATTTTACTATAATATATTTAAATATGTCAAAAATTAATGTAGAATAATATGATTAAATTAAAAGGTTAGCAAATTTATAATTTAACTTACAAATTCAAAATCTAATACATATATATAACAATAGTAATAAAAATATTATACGCATTTAATTAAATATAAATGTTTAAGTTGAGTTTTTTCTTTCCTCATTTCATTTATGTAAAACGAGACAAAAGTATTATATATATTGATGTTTACTGTCTTTTTTCTATGAAAATAGGGTTTCTTATTTTTTTTTTCTTTCCTTTTTGTATTAGAGTTTTTTCTATATGTTTTCATTTTTGTTGTACTATTTAGATTTTCAAATCTTTCACATTTTTGTTTCATATACTTTTTTTTTTTTAAGGTACCATACACTAACAACATCAAGTGGAAGCCACATGCGAGAGAATAAAGATCAAATTGATAAAAACATAAACTTTGAGACATTAAAAAGCAAATAAAATAAAATAAAAAGGGTATATATGAAAAAACCTCGTTATGACCTTTTGAAGCTGCAAAATGAAGAGGTGAATTGAGTCCACTAAAAGCTGAATATTTTGCAAGACATTGATTGAATTCCAGAAGCATCTTTGCTTCAACCAAATCTCAATCTCTCACTGCCGGAAGCTGAACACCAAAATGAATTCCCCATGAAATCTTCTAAGAAAATCAATGGTAGGGTCAAAAGATAAACGAAAAAAATGTAATGGGGTGTTTATGATTTGAGGAAAAATTAAAACTTTGGTTTTTGGATTCGGTAAAGAAGCTATGATGGTGACGTGGCAACGCGCACACACAAAAATTCTCTCTTTTTTGTTTTTGAGATTGAAAGATTGGAACTTGAAATGTAGGGTCCATTTAGCTAAGACCTCTATAAATTTTTGGTTCATGTTAGACCATTAAACTTTACCTACTATTGAGGGTTTCATCCGATTCTCTCATTATTTATATGTTCCTCCACAATATATATTAAAAATGTCGCCAGAACTTATAAAAATTAAAAAATAAATACATTAAAAATTCAGGCAAAAAAATTGGATTCTTTCAATCTTGCATTCTCTCTACAAAGGTTTATGGGAAAATATAAACTTGAGTTAACTTTAATTTTCAATGAAGAGAATTTGCAAGTGAAGGGTTCAACTAGAATGAGAAAATGGAAAAATCAACAAATTTAAAATCGAGATATCTACAATGAAAAAGTGGTGGTTGTTTATTTTAATTAATGTTCAACTTATTTTTTAAAACAATGTGGTAGTTACTTAGAGGGATAAAGATGTAGAAAAATGAAAAGAGAGAAAGTGGAAAAGTGTGAAAGAAGAAGAAAAATAGATTGAGTGTAGATAGTACGCTGTAATATTATGAAGTGTATAATTTTATCTTTACCATTCAAATTATTTAATAATTTATCTACGATATAATTAAATTGGTCCAAACAATATATAATAGGTGTAAGACTTGAGTTGTAATTATATTTATGTGTTGGTACATAGTTGCTCAAACCTTGTAGCATGCAATTGTGAAAATGTGAAGTATTTTTGGTGTAAGGCTTGTAGTGTTTTTGGTTAATCTTGAGATATTTTGGTGTGGAGGAGTTGCAAGTGACTTCTTGATTGTATTAAAACGACTTTTTTGATATTTTGAGTAATTGATTGATTCTATGAAACATATTTAAATGTGAAGGAGTTATAAGTTCCTGAAACCAAAAATGGTAAACATTTAGTCCATATCAATTTGGATAAAGCCAATTCGACACAGGTGTGTATGTTATGGTGTTTATCATGTTAGATATTGGATTGTGTTAAAAATGATCACTAACTGATTTTTATTTAGGGATTGGAAAATCTTTTGTTGTCGGAGAATGAGTTTCAACAAGATGATGTTGGATATGAAAGTGAAGATCCTATCATAGATGAAGGTACAGAGGAAAGTACAAATGAAGGTGTAGGTGGATGTAGTTTTGAGAAGACAACTGTTGTGAATTGTTTGGAAGACATTTTAGCCCTATCTTTCCAAGAATTAACTCCAGAAGATTTAATAAAATACCACTTTTTGGATGTTGGTGTGGTGTTCATATTTTACAATTGGTATGCTAGTTTCCATGGTTTTGCGGCAAGAAAAAGCAAAGTTATGAGAAACAAAAATGGCAAAATAACACAACAGACCTTTGTTTGTTACAAACATGCGAAAGTATTTCATTAATTTGCATGAGGAAGTATTTTATGTGACTTTATTTAATTTTCATTTTGTTTGCAGAATATTTAGTGGAGTTGAAAGTGATTATTGGTTGGAACTCACCAAGTTAAATTTGGTTAAATGTAAACTATAATTGTTATCTCATTCGTCTATTTGTGTCTGTATATGTATATTTTGCTTTGAACAAGTTTTGTATTGAATTAAGGACTATGAAATGACATATCTTATTTTTCTATTTATGTTTGACTAGTGTATTCTGCATGATGGATGCCAATTGTGTCTGTTCTGACTAACATCGTCTGTCGAGCCCTTGTTGTTATGTATTTTGGTTGTGCAATTGCATGAACACATATGGTGTTATGTCATTTACAACCACTATTTTCAACCTCCGCTATTTTGACATGAAAACAATAAGACAAAAGTTTAGTCAATCCTAGTAGAGGAAGGGAATTTCTTTCCTTAGTAGTTTGCTTTCATCCAAATTAGTAGTTTCAGATGGATTCGTCTTTTATGTAAATAGCCCACTGGAACTAAAGTAAATGTCATTATATTTTAGTAGTATTCTTTTTATAAAACATTAGTTATATCTACTAATTTTTTTTAACACATTTATATGTAGGATCACTACAAGAAATTTTGAGTTTTGCGACAGAAGGATTGCGACGGGTGCTAAAAAACCGCCGCAGATCTCTCTTTGCGACACCTCTTACTACGGTGCTAAACAACCGCCGCTACATTTGTAAGCAAAACCAAGAGGCGCTGGTTTTTTTCCAATCCCGCTCCCATTTTTTGTAAGTCCTGCTCTCTAAAATTCTTCTCATATCTCTGCGACCCTTTTCTCCCAAAACCAAAAGCCCCTTTCTCCCAAATTTGTTTCCTTCAAATTTCCCAAACCCCTCGATCTCCCTATGCAGAACCGTGATTTCCAAAGTCTCGGCGTTTTGATTTGCTTCCCTCAAATCTCTCAAATCCCTAAAACCTCAATCTCCCCCAAATATCCTTGCTCTCACAATTTCACTTTTATCTCTTACTAGCTTTCCATTTGATCTCCGTTTGTTGCAACCTATGGTACGATTTCTTTTCCGTTGTTAGGGTTTTGATTTCACTATTCTAAGGGTGCTGATTTTTTGCTTTGAATGCCATTTCTGTGAAACAGGAGGAGAACGGTCGCATGTAGTGTTACCGAATGACGAGGTACTTTTCAAATTTATCGTTGGTGAAGTAAACTCCCATCTTTGGTGAATTTATGTATTTGTTTATTTATCATTGACTTCATGTTACTCACTTGGTTTAAATGTTTTTGGTTGGCTATCTTTTAGATGTTCTCGCCTTATTGCTCCCGGATTCCAATTTGATTATGTCTTTGATTGGACCATTTTGAAATATCACTAGTCTCAAATCACCACTCCTCCTTCAGGTACCGTTGCAAGTGATGTTGTATTATCTCATTCCATTACATGTTTGATTGTTGAGATTAAGTTATTTTATTTTCATTCAAAATGACAAACTTGGTGAGATGTTTTCTAGTTACAAATTATGTTATTTGGATTTTCATGACTACGATTCTGGCTTTATTTTCTTTTCCTGCAAGCATAAAAATAAAGATTGAATCCATAGTAGGTGTTAGGATATAGATGAAGAGAATTAGTTACAAAAATTAGTCAACTATTTTTTAACTTAAGCTTATCTTGTCTATAAAATAAGTTATGGAATTAGAAATGGATATCAATTGGCCTATCATTTTGTTTAGTCAGGCGATGTTAGGTTTATATTGTTATTGAAAGAATACTAGCTTTTGATTTTTCTTTCTTTTTTTAGTCTGACATATTGCACCTACAGTCAATTAATATTAGCTAGCATTTTATAAGTCTGTTGGTATTCAATAAATTGGGTTGTTACTGATTTAGCCAACTATATTCAGTAAGTTGCAAGGCTAGTTTTCAATTCATGTCATCGCAAGAAATCTTAAATTGTTAATTTTAATCAATCTTTTACTTTGACACTCACTCTATAATATGAAATATAAACAAAAATAACATATGAGTAGTTGATGTGTTAGGTTTAAAATTTCGACCAATTACCAATTTTCAGATATCACTTTTGCCTATACTTCGTCTTAGATAAAGTATTATAGAACACCCTCTTAATATGGTTTAAGATCGACTATATTATTTTGCGAGAGTAGTAATTTAGTAGAATCTTTGTTTGTTCTTTACTTTAGAACCTGTAACATTAATTTTCGACATTAATATTTAATATGTAAAGCAATATTATTTTATTTATCTATAATAAATTACTAAGTATGCTAGAGAACAGTTTTTAACTTTGAGTTTACAATTGTAGATTTTTTTTTTTAATTTTTTTAATTTTTTATTGAGTGATTCATTAACACTGGAGAAAAGAATTAATCAAAAGTTGAATCATGCTTTTGGATTGAAGTTAAACATATTAAAGTACTTCATATGTACTTCTCCAAAACAATATCAAGAACAAAAGTAATATCAAGGTTCATAATCTTGTTATGTCAAGTTCAAAACAATCACATCTCTTATAAAGTGCTTATTATTATTTTGATTCTTTTACTCTTAATCTTATTAATATTAATATTCATGTATTTTACTAACATTAGAAATTCAAGTGAGGGATGAGCTTGTAGAAGACTTTTTAAGTCTACTAAATGCGTGGGTTAAGCTATGCGAAGAGTTTTCATTAATAGGTTATGAAAGGTCATATTCTGATCTAGATGTGGACGAAGAAGCCAATGACGAAGTTAGTGATGTGAAAAATGAAGCTATAGATAACTCATCTGACTTTGAGGAATTTGAGATGGAAAAATTACTTGTTGGTTGTTACGGTGATCCCAATGATGTAAATAAATCATGACTATATTTTATAGTATGTTGGCTTCGAACTTGCAGAATAACTTAATTGATTTACAATAGGAATGATTAATATATCTTAGATCTTAGCTTATTATTACTTCAAATATGCATAGCTATTTCCAAGGTGATAGCGTTTCAGCAAGTGTACTGAATCGTTGCAAGTAATAATAAAACGGTAGTACCGAGTGTCGAACTCAAGGATTGCGTTTTACTATTGAATTATATTTAATTACTAAAATTGAACAAAAGGTTCCCAAGTTGATTGAAATAATATTTGAAATTAACAACAATAATAAAACTGATCTTTTATAATGAGAAAAATGTCAGGGATGAGTTTCACTTCGAATCGAACCTTGGTGTCTAATTTGATCCTAGTTACTGAATTCCTTTATTGAATTATTACCGAATTCTCTTTATTATTCTTGCCCTAATGTCTTAGTGACAGAACCTTTAACTCCAAAATAACCCCTAATTCCTTAGTAGATTTAAGATTAGAATTAAGCATTACCGTATAGAAATTCTCTTGTAAATTATTGCTTTGCAATTAATTTAATTGGTTTCATGACCTGTATCTATCCCTAGACTATAAATTCATGAATTTCTCATCTCAAGCATTCGTAAAGTCCACTTCCGTTTCAAAATACAAATCGTAGAACATTTTAATGTTGATCAAGCAATAAAAAGCATTAAGCACAGATATGACAAAAACAATTCAATAAACTCATTCATATAACTAGAAATCAAATCAGAAAAATAAGGGTTTTATTTGGTTACACTCATCCCTAACAAATAGGATTTAGTTACTCATGGCAGAGATACAAAAGATAAGGATTAAAGAAGAATTACAAGAATGATTCATGGATGATTCTTGATAAAACTGCTTCAATGGCGTTAGAAACGGCCATCTTTGAGTTTCTATGCAAGGGCACAAGTCTCCCAACTTCCCAAGAGTCAAAAAGATCCCTAAACAGTAAAAATTTGTGTTTTTATAAATGCTGATGCGCGTCGCGCGCCCCAGGCGCAAGATTTGCACTCCGGGCGCGTCTGGATAGTGTTGAAAGGCTGGAAATGCGCCCCAGGTGCGCAGGGCGCGCTCCAGGCGCACAACATCTGCTGTCTAACGTAGTTTACATTTTTCTCATCTTTCGAGTCTGAATTTGGTTCCGGTGTCTTCATGAAAGTTGTAGATATGGATCTTAGCATTCATTAGAACTTGGTTTAACTCCAATTGGACAACTATAACTCTATATATGGTTGAAATACTCCACATAGGGCATGTTGATTTCTCCCCAAAATTCAGCACTGCACTAAAACAAAGTAACAACGCAAAACTACGAAAAATATCTACTTAATTAAGCAAATAAGAACAAAAACATTTCATTAAATCAAATAACTAAAATCAACAAAATATATCAA
Source organism: Cicer judaicum (assembly GCA_037974835.1). NCBI lineage: Eukaryota > Viridiplantae > Streptophyta > Magnoliopsida > Fabales > Fabaceae > Cicer > Cicer judaicum. The sequence goes on from JBBPBS010000749.1 coordinate 1,335,210, forward strand.
ATAACTTACTAAATTAACTAATGATTAAAGATAAATAAGACTAAAATCAATAAAAATTATGCATATGATGAAGAGTCATCACAACCCCAAACTTAATCTATTGCTTGTCCCCAAGCAACAATTAATTTTAGATTTGGTGCAGTTAAAAGCAAACTTAAACTCAATTTCTCATTTCAAATCAAACTCAATTCTCAAAGTTTCAGCTACTACAAAACATCCATCATACTCTATGGTTGCTTACAAAAAATAACAAGATTTGTACACGTTGGCATTCATTTATCAAACTCAACTCTCTCTTCACACAAGCTCACCAAAATTTCTCTAAAGTGTTTAGAAGGGTTATGAATTTATCACTCAAATCCTAGAACATGCATCACGCTACCATAGGCTTGAAAAAATTCTAGTTAGCAATCACAATGCAGCAAACACATACATTTTTGGAGGACTTTCGGGTTGTAATGGGGCTTAGGTAAGGGTAGGAAGTAGGCTTTACTACTTGGAGTTAGGCATATATTTCCAAATTATTCTACCATTTTTTTTTCTTCACCTTTTCATTCTGGAGATTCTCAAACATTGACAAAAGAACCAAGAAGATATTATTTATCAATTTTTTTTCTTTTGATTTTTCTTATTTTCTTCTTTTTCTTTTTTTCTTTTTTTAAGAATCACCACCCCAAACTTAAAAGGTTGATATCCCATGAGCAACCCCAAACTTAGAATTTGATCAAGACAAGACAAAATGTTTCTACCTAACTCCAAGTAAGGTGATGTAATTGAAGTAGGGTTTTTGTTTTGTAATGTGGCTAGTAACCGAAATAAATGGGCAAGGCTCAAAGGGGCTAGCAAAGGATAACATTTTCATAGGGTAGTTAGAAAGGCTCAAACGACCAAATAAAATTGCCTTAATGTATGCATAAATTACAAGTGATGCAAGTCAGAATTAGTGCAAGTTCTGAAGGGATAATACACGTCTGGATAATCACACAACAAAAATTTAAGTGTTTAGGCTCAAAAGCTCACAGCTAGGATAATAAGAAAGGGTATGAATTGAGCAATGATATGAGCAAAGAAATATAGTTTAAATTTCAAAATGTCAAACATAAAACTTAAGACCAAATGCAAGTTGTTAATAATTCTTCATCATAGTGCACGTTTACACACAATTAGAAAGAAATAAATTCAAATAACAAAAATAAGATTACAAAAATTAAAAGTTACCTCTACCTGTGGGTTGCCTCCCACGAAGCGTTTCTTTAAAGTCATTAGCTTGACGCCTCAACTATTGTCAAGGTGGCATATATGATAGGAAGAACACATCATCCTTCTTTTTCTTTTTGTTTTGTAGAAATTCCATGAACTTAAGAAATAAAAGGTGTTGCTTCCATGTCCTTCTCAATTGGACATTGATGAACAAGACATAGATTGAATCTCGAACTTTATCAATCTCTTCTTTTTTCTTTTCCTCGTTCGTATTTTCCTCTTGCTTATCTTCTTCTACCACAACAATGAAATTATCTTCAATCTTCAGCTTCTCCTCCATCATCTCAAACTTAACCACTTGCTCAAATAACCTCTCACATTGACTTTCAAATCTTTCAATTGAAACCATATTATTCTTCATGAATTCAACCAAAACATCCGTAATGTGAAAGCCTTTGTCATCTGATTCTTTGGATAGAGTTTTAGGAGGTAGAATTTGTTCCCAATAGATCTTTTTTAATATAATATTTGTCGTTTTCTGTAAGTTTGAGAAAAAAGTCTTCATATTCTATTAGTTCATCAAGGTCATCTGAGAAATGTCCATTCTTATGTGCTTCTCCGCAAAAGTCACACCTAAAAGGCTTCCACGGAGGGATCTGAGGGTGATATTTTAAAAATGTATAGCTCAAGATTTGCCCCTCAATCATGTGACATATACCCGATATAAGACAAGTATCACACTCTTCATATAATTGTAGTAGAATATCATCATCATAATCTTCCATGCTCTACAGCGCATAGTTATCTCAAACAAAGAAGAGAAAAACCACTAGACATGACATTAGCAAGTTCAACAAATAAAAATAGAAAATAAAAGATTTTTTTTTTAGAAAAATAAAAAATACAAATAAAATAAAATCAAAAATTTTATTGCAGAGCAAAAAATTTCAATTAAGTAAATAAATTAAATTCAATAGTGATATGGCAATCCCCGACAATGGCGCCAAAAACTTGATAGCGTTTCAGCAAGTATACTGAATTGTTGCAAGTAATAATAAAACGGTAGTACCGAGTGTCGAACTCAAGGATTGCGTTTTACTATTGAATTATATTTAATTACTAAAATTGAACAAAAGGTTCCCAAGTTGATTGAAATAATATTCGAAATTAACAACAATAATAAAACTGATCTTTTATAATGAGAAAAATGTCAGGGATGAGTTTCACTTCGAATCCAACCTTGGTGTCTAATTTGATCCTAGTTACTGAATTCCTTTATTGAATTATTACCGAATTCTCTTTATTATTCTTGCCCTAATGTCTTAGTGACAGAACCTTTAATTCCAAAGTAACCCCTAATTCCTTAGTAGATTTAAGATTAGAATTAAGCATTACTGTATAGAAATTCTCTTGTAAATTATTGCTTTGCAATTAATTTAATTGGTTTCATGACCTGCATCTATCCCTAGACTACAAATTCATGAATTTCTCATCTCAAGCATTTGTAAAGTCCACTTCCGTTTCAAAATACAAATCGTAGAACATTTTAATGTTGATCAAGCAATAAAAAGCATTAAGCACAGATATGACAAAAACAATTCAATAAACTCATTCATATAACTAGAAATCAAATCAGAAAAATAAGGGTTTCATTTGGTTACACTCATCCCTAACAAATAGGATTTAGTTACTCATGGCAGAGATACAAAAGATAAGGATTAAAGAAGAATTACAAGAATGATTCATGGATGATTCTTGATAAAACTGCTTCAATGGCGTTAGAAACGGCCGTCTTTGAGTTTCTATGCTAGGGCACAAGTCTACCAACTTCCCAAGAGTCAAAAAGATCCCTAAACAGTAAAAATTTGCGTTTTTTTAAATGCGGACGCGCGTCGCGCGCCCCAGGCGCAAGATTTGCGCTCCGGACGCGCGTCGCGCGCCCCAGGCGCAAGATTTGCGCTCCGGACGCGCGTCGCGCGCCCCAGGCGCAAGATTTGCCCTACGGGCGCGCCTGGACAGTGTTGAAAGGCTGGAAATGCGCCCCAAGCACGCAGGGCGCGCTCCAGGTGCACAACATCTACTGTCTGACGTAGTTTGCATTTTGATCATCTTTCGAGTCTGAATTTGGTTCCGGTGTCTTCATGAAAGTTGTAGATATGGATCTTAGCTTTCATTAGAACTTGGTTTGACTCCAATTGGACAACTACAACTCCAGATATAGTTGAAATACTCCACATAGGTCATGTTGATTTCTCCCCAAAATTCAGCACTGCACTAAAACAAAGTAACAACGCAAAACTACGAAAAATATCTACTTAATTAAGCAAATAAGAACAAAAACATTTCATTAAATCAAATAACTAAAATCAACAAAATATATCAAATAACTTATTAAATTAACTAATGATTAAATATAAATAAGACTAAAATCAATAAAAATTATGCATATGATGAAGAGTCATCACAAGGCTAGATTTATATCTAAGAACATGGTTACCTTTTTAATTTTATTGTGTAATGAAACTTTTTCTGTCAGTATTGATTATTTGGATGTTATCATTCAGGTGCTTTGGAGGGGTTATGGTTCCACTGAGGATAGATGGAGCCAATAAATGGCTTGAGGTAAACTCCACTTATCAAACTACTGGGTATTGTTCTCCTTAGCTTTACGTTACTACATTTTTGTCACTTACCAAATGCTTACAGCTAAATATCTATGCAAGATTCTAACTATAATTGTATACTGTCATTTGATAGGTGAGAATGTTTGGATTATTGCTTGCAGTTTTGTGAATATTTGGGATCTTACTAGTTGGGAGTTTGAAAATAACCTATAGTTCCATGTGTCGAATGTTTGTTGGATTCTTGAGTTGTGCTTCTCTGATTTCAATGTTTGCCTTTCCATTGTTTATAATCGTAAGTTTTACACTTCCTAGATATATCAAATGTAATTATGAGTTTTACTAGTTTTCAAGTTTGGTGAAATTATTTATCTATATAATTTCACAGAAATTGGTCATTGCACGAAGAGTCTCGAGTTTATGCCATTTTGTCTTTCGCTTTCCACATTCCTAATAAGCGCCTCGTTCCTTCTTTATGGATTGCTCAGTGATGATGCTTTCTTTTATGTAAAAGTCTTTTTTCAGCTCATTTTTTTCTGTTTCTTTCTGAAATTTAATATATATACTTATATGTTTTTACAGGCAACACATACATTGAATCGCCAAGAGATAGAAGACGTTCTTCTGTGTCTAGTTGTTGGTCTAATCATGAAGCAATATCATTAGGAATTTAGGAACTATCTAGATGAATTATGAACTAATTTTGATGTTGTTGTTTTTCATTTTCAGTCACTATATTAATGTTTTGGTATTTGAATATTTAAACTAATTTACTTACTGTTTTGATCAATTTCAATGTATGGTTGTTACTTTTGAATATATTATATGAATTAGATTTATTTATAATTTTATATTTGTGTATTTTAGTTATGTAAATGAGATTTGAGTATTTTTTTATTTTAATTAAATAAACAAAAAATGGAAAAAATTATAAACAAAAAACAAAAAAAGTACATAGAGGCGGTTTGTAACCGTCGCAATACCATCTTAGAACAAAAAGTAGGTGATTTAAAGACTCTATCAGAGGCGGTTAGAACCGTCGCAAACATTTGCGACAGTTGGAACAACGGTTTTTAACCGTCGCAAAACAGCCTCGCGACGCACGAATCTGCGACAGTTGGAGAACCGTCGCAAACATCAAACTGCGGCGGTTACAACCGCCGTAAACCCCTTATTTAACCGCTGCAAAACGTTTTTTTTCTTGTAGTGGATGAGCTTCAACTTGTCCTTTGTAGAAATAGCAGCAAGTTGAGTCTACTTGCAAACATGGTATATAAATGTCTTTTTCAAATGTGAGTCGTGGTTTATTTCAAATGCAATTTTATTGTAGATTTTCATTTATTTATAAAAATTTTAGCAAACATCTTTCATTTTCCTATACATGATAGATTCGTTCGCTATGCCAAAGGCATGAAATCAAAAGCATATGAAGAGAGCAAAATTGAATGTATGAAAATAATTTTGTATTAGAGAAATGAAACATTCATTCATTTCTATGAGATTTTGATTATATGTCTGCATTAGCCATTGTTTCATAATTATGTGTAGAATATTTAGAATTAAGGTAAACTAACGGTTAACACAAGGTCAAGTACAAATAACAAAATGAGTCTATATGCCAAAAGCATGAAATCAAGTTATATCCAATAAGTTACCTAAAATGTAATCTAATAAGGTTGAAAAGACCTGGTTACATAGGCAAAGTCAAATACGAAGAACAAAATAAGCTGATATAGATAAAGGGCTTAGCCGAAAAATAATGTAGTAGTTTGCAAATGATTTTGGTTACATACTAGACACACAAAAATTCAACAAGCCATCCATTCAAGAATTAATGAGTCCTCAATTTTTATTTTTTTTCTTCAACTTCAATAGCAGTCTTCAGTTAATTGTACATTTCAAGTAGCAATCTAGTAGTTGCTCTAATGCGGATGTTGTTCTCTAGCAACTAAAAAAATAAATAATAAATTGTTTTTATAATTGGATGATGGACTAAATGTTATTAAGTAGAATAAATAAGTTTGTAAATGATTGTGAAGGTATTTATTTTTCCAAATCTCTCCTTCAATATTGGGTGTGAAACACTCGCCATATCAATCCATTCGACCAACCAGACAGCGGCATTGTCAGTTTGCATAAATGAACAACCGCAACTATTAGTTTACTTTTCTTTTTCTATTAAAATGACTATTAACTAAATTTACGAAAATATGGTTGAGAATACCTATGGCCGTAGTTTGGTAAACCTCTAGCTCCCTCCATTGGTCACTCACTAAAAGCAATAGATCGTCCAACAAAATTGGTTTCGTAAAAAGGAGAGCAAACAAATTTCAATATTATAGCATAATTAATTGAACACAATAATTTGAAAATCATCAGATCCCAAACACTTTTTGTCCCTTAAGTCTAACTTTTATGTTAGATTTAGTGTGTGTACAAATATTTACTGGTTTGAAAAGTGATTGTAAAAATCCTTTGTGGATTGAAAGACGAAATTGAAATTGATCAAGTGTGATCAAGAAAGAAAGTGCAAAGGAAGAACATTATATGTTGAGCATACTAGTGGAAATCTCATAGACTTTGAGGACTTAACGTAGTCCGAATTGGGTGAACCAATATACGTTGTGTGATCTTCTTATCTATTCTCTTTTATTTATTAATTATTCACAAATCACACATCACTTGCTATTTCACTTGATTACTTTATTTCTAATCTTAATCCATCTAGAACGTTCTCGTTATTCAATCTCTTATTACCAATATTATTGGTGAGTATATTAAATTAAGTGCAAGGATTTAAATTTTAAAAAAGAGGCCACAATTTAAACCACATTTCTTGTGACATTTATTGTTACTTCAAATAGGTCAATGAAATTAAGTATCTTTTTTAGATTTAACACGACATTTTAAAGAATTTGACTTTATATGATATCATATTTCAATTTAATTTTATTATAATATATTTAAATATGTCAAAAATTAATGTAGGATAATATGATTAAGTTATTAAAAGGTTAACAAGTTTATAATTTAACTTACAAATTCAAAATCTAATACATACACACATATATATAATAGTAATAAAAATATTATACACATTTAGTTAAGTATAACTGAGTTGGTAGACCTAAATGATTGTTTTGTGGCTTGTAATTTGAAATTTTTAGCTAAAAAAAACTTTTAAAATAATATCTAATTTAATCTAGATCTATTGAAGACTAAGTCGTAAGTGTATGTACAACAATCTAAAGTCACCATTCCTTTCATAGTCACTATTAACATTTTTCTCACTCATTTACTTACAATCAAATCCTAATATTCTCTTATGACTTCTCCTCTCACTCTCATGAGAACCTCCATGCAACTATCACTGACACCACCACCATACCTATTTCATTCTTCACAATTCTAAGAACTTAGGTTGCTTTCACAACCACCCACCCACAATCAAACCCTAGATTGTAAAACTCATCGCTTCGTAAAACAACAACAACATCCATCTCTTCAGTCTTCACTTTTTTTTCTTGTTCTTTCACCATTCCCCTATTTGTTGTGTGTAAAAATCTTGTTTGAGTTGAGTGTTTCTTGAATCTTTGACTGTTTTTAATTAGGATTTCACATATTCTACTTATTCACTATTTTGTTTCTATAAAATGAGATAAGAGTGTTACATACATTGATTTTTACTTTTTATTTATTTATGAAAATAGGGTTTCTTATTTTTTTTCTTTCCTTTTTTGTTGTTTTTTCCTTTTGTATTAGAGTTTTTTCCTATATGTTTTCATTTTTGTTCTATATATCTAGGTTTTCAAATCTTTCACATATTTGTTGTGTATTTTTTTTTCTTTCAAATATGATACATTAATTAATTGCTTGTTTACTTGTTTACTTGCTTAGTTATTTATATGCTAATTATCAATTTGTATAACAAAATTGTTTGTTTACAATTGCTTACAAGCTAATTATCTGTTTGTATAACTAATTTGTTTGTTAATTATTTGTTTTTAGTTATTTTTGAACGAAAAAATATATTAGAATTAATCCAAAGAGAAAGTAAAATGAGTATAAGGAGTACTCAAACAAGAAAAACAAAAGACAAAAACCAGAAAAGAGGAAAAAAGACCGACAACCAAGACCAACCACAAAAAAAAAAGGAAATCAAAGTACCAGTCAAAAGTGCAAAAAGGACCTAATAAACTAACAAACCAGACACAAATCGATCCCGAATCAGCAACGCCACACATCTTTAATGAGCCAAATAAAGAACAAGTTTCGTCTCCCTCTCAAAAAAAGTGTAGGAATGACCAAAGTCCTTCCTCGAGAACCACTTTTAGGAGGTGAAAATAATCTTGTCCACTAATTGTGCAACACTTGTGGTCTTTTTCACAAGAACCAAATAGATCACACAACCGAATGTCAAACCAAAATCAAACCTCATTTAGCCCTAGCCCTTAAGCCCGCAAACATATGGAGCAAGTCTAGAGGTAACACAAACTCCCACCTTAACCACCCAAAGACCTTGTACCACACTTGACAAGCAAGATAACAACTGTAAAATAAACGAGTAGCTAACTCCAATATCTCCCCAAAAATTAGATAAGAAATATGATTAGGATCAACAAAAATCCTCCTCTTTAAAAGATTTTAACGGGTAGGAATTGTCTCTTGAAGTAACTTCCAAGAGAAAACTATCACCTTCTAAAGGACTGAACTCTTCCAAACCTTAGCCAAAATTTAGACATCCTCCTCTACATGGAGAATCCCAACATGAAAGGCACCACTTCCAATGATTCTCTTGTGAAGAGAAAAAAAAACATGTTCAGGACCGTAACCAACATAACCGCCAACTCATCTAGCAAAATTCAGCATCAAAATTTTTCTTCAAGACTTTAGAAAATTACTCTAAAGCTTTACAAACCAACCATAAAAAAAAAAAAAAAAAACCCTTAAAATCTACTCTAAATACCAAATTAAGTTTTTAAACAAAACTACATTTTTTCTAGAGATACATCTTTAGCATTGGAGTTATGTATTTATCTCAAAGAATCTTAATAAGCAACTTTCAAAGAATGGTTACTCTTCTCTTTCATTAAATCACTAAACCTAACCCCAAAATCCTACCACAAAGCACTTGTTAGAAGTATGAGAAACTTTGCTTTTGGAAATGCTAAATTTCTTTTATGGGTTAAGAGTTTATGGATGCATTAAGTGTTGTGGGGTGAGAAGAAGGAAAAAAAAAATGAATGTGGGAATGTGGTGTAGTGTTGTTGCCACCAAGAGAGAAGGAGAGAATTGGTTAAGTGAAAAAAAATAAAGGTGTGAGGTTGGTCTATTAGTTTTGTGTGTGTGTGTTTATATTATTTTTTTGCCACATGTGGTGTGTTGTGTTTTTTTTATTTTAAATGAAACGGTGTGTTTAAATCTCTCCCTCTTCAGAAAATTCGTCCTTGAATTTATTTGATTATTAATCACTATTGACCTTGAATTTCAAATAACTGTGGATAATTTGCAACATGATTTCTCTGAGTTTCCAAATTGTTTATTCACCGGATGGACCTCGGCAAATAAGTTTTATTGAAATGATATCCTTTGAGTGTAAATGTCTCACTTGATTATCTAATATAGCTATCAGATGTTCAACGTATGACATACCCTCAACTAATTGTACATCTTCATGATTAATCACATGATAAATGTCATAAAGATATTTCTAAGAGATCCAAAGGAAGTGTCAAGCGATAAGATACAAGTCCGATTTTATATAAAATGATTTTTGTCTACTCTAAATTGTTACTAAGCGATCTCGAATCAATTTAACAGTACATAAATATATATGACAATGTTGTATTTCATTGTGTTTGATCATCGATGCACACGACAAATAGTTTTGCATTACACCGTGTTTAATATGTCTGTCTATTCAAAACAACAATTTTAAAGCTTTCAAATATTTGAAACCACGACTACCAATACATTTTCAATATACAATTTATATATTTAATGTTAACATTTCTATAATTTTTACTATAAAATGTTTTATTGATATTATATATATATATATATATATATATATATATATATATGCAAAATATTAATAAAAGCAAAGGGAGAAAAAGATGATGTAGAATGGAAAAAAAAAATTGTAGAAAGAGACATAAGATAAGATAATAGAAAAAAATAATAAATTTTTAATAAAAAAATAAAAATTATATTATAATCTTTTTAATAATTTGTACTCAAAACAAAAAATTATTTTTATTTAATCTCTTAAGTACAATCTTTAAATCAAACATAAAAAATATAATTTATAGTTCACTTCTCTAGTTTGAACTTTTTATTTTTATTTTTAAACCCAGATAGTACTAATGTGATTTGATATACCACATGTTACATTTAATGGCATAAGGGACAATTTGGTTCTCAAACAATTATGTAATGGACAGTTTAGTCCCTATAACAAATCTTAAAATTCATAATTTCTCCCTTTACTTTTTTTTATCTTTTCTCATTACTTATTTGGACCCATGTTTATGGTTAGAGATGATTTATTCGACAAGAAAATATTATATTAAATAATATTTAGCTCAAAATCATTATTATACACTATGTGTACCTTCTATAAAAAGGAAATACCTGTAATAATATGTAAATAAATTATCTAGAAATAAAATTTATATTAGTCTCATTTTTATTTTAATAGATTTTCATATTAGTTTGATTTTTATTTTAATAGATGTTCGTTAGCATTATATACGTATGTAGTCTCATTGAGATAGAAGAGCTTACATAGAGATAATGATTGTTAACAATGAAAAGAGTAAGAAGATAGACAACCAAGAGATAACCACTCTAGGGTTTCATAACATAGAATGAACAAAACTTGAGTTAATAGGGTTACAATGAGTATATATACAAAATAATAGAAATGTCTAAAATACCCTTATTACTAATATATAATAATATTATATAACATCTCCCCTCAAACTCACGATGCATTAACATGGAGCATCGAGAGTTTGTCAACTAAAAAACGAAAACGTTTGATGGAATGCATCTTTATGAACAAATCAGCAATCTGTAAAGAAGAAGAGACAAACGGTAGAGTAATGGTTCCATGCTGAAGATGATGACGAGTAAGATGACAATCAATCTCTATGTGTTTGGTGCGTTCATGAAAGACCGAGTTGTGAGCAATTTGAATAGCACTCTTGTTATCGCAGTGCATCGGAGTTGGCTTAGAAAGAGAGATACCCATATCAGACAAAAGCCAACGTAACCAAATTATTTCAGCAGTAGTAGATGTCATAGCACGATACTCAGCTTCTGTAGAGGAACGAGAGACAATGTCCTGTTTTTTACTCTTCCAAGAAATAAGAGAGTCTCCAAGAAAGATACAAAATCCTGCGGTAGATTTACGATATGTGGTGTCACCAGCCCAATTAGCATAAGAAAAAGCTCGTAACTCTAATGAGGATGACGATGGAAAGAGAAGGCTTTGAAATTGAGTTCCTCGAAGATAACAAAGAATCCGAAGAACTGCTGCCCAATGTACTGTAGTGGGAGAGACAACAAACTGACTAACAACATGAACAACATAAGCAATGTCAGGTCTGGTAATCGTGAGATACACTAAGCTGCCAACCAAAGTACGATACAAAGTGGAATCTGGTAAAGGAACACCATCCAATGGAGCTTATTTCACATTTAACTCAAGAGGAGTATCTGTTGCTCTAGTATCAGAAAGATGAGCTTGATCAAGAATGTTGGCAATGTACTTGGATTGAGAAAGAAGGTAGCCTCTAGGAGAGTAGGCAACTTCAATCCCCAAGAAATAGTGAAGAGTTCCCAAGTCCTTCATCTCAAACTGTTTGGCTAACTACAATTTCAACTCATTGATTCCACTAACATCATCACATGTAATAATCATATCATCAACATATAGCCGAACCAGACCTGAATGTTGCGAACCTACTATCCGAAAATCAGCCCGATCCAACGGTTAACGAATGCGCAATCAATGTTTTTCTGAGACTGATTTAACAAAATCGGGAATAGGGTTACTCTTCTCTTTTCTCTTTTGGTGGTTGTCTTTTCTATCAAAATAACCTCTCTCTTCTTTACAATAGATCCCAAAATCAACCAAAGCTCTGATACCATGTTAACAATGAAAAGAGAAAAAAGATAGACAACCAAGAGATAACCACTCTAGGGTTTCGTAACATAGAATGAACAAAACTTGAGTTTATAGAGTTACAGTGAGTATATATACAAAATAATAGAAATGTCTAAAATACCCTTATTACTAATATATAATAATATTATCTAACAATAATCACCCATTATTGCATTGTATATATAGTCTCATTGAGACCTTTAAAATTAAAGGTGTTTCTAGTGTATTATCGATTAGTTTTGAGATAAAAGATTATCCGATATTCAAATATTATAATACATGTAATTTGATTTGGATGACAACTCTAAAAATGTTTAATCCGGTCTAAATTAAATGTGGTTTAAATTAAATAGAATTTTGATTAATTCAAATTATAATTTATAAAATATTAATTTAATATTAAAATTATAAAATTACACTAAAATAATAAGTTTGAAGTAAAATATTATACATAAAATATTAAAAATTAATATTATTGAATAACATTTATCGATTATGTTTGAAATATATGAAATAATAATAAAAATATATTAAATTAAACATATAAGTATTATTAAAAAAAATAATTAAAACTAACAAATAATAATTTAATATAATATTTTATACTAACGGTTAGATTTGATTTTAAAAATAAATTTAAAATTCAATTCGATCTGAGTGGATTTTACAAACGAAAATCCAATTATATTCAATTTTGTGATATCTTTGAATTAGTTTGGATGTCAATACTCCTATTTTTAAATTATCTAATAATTTTTAAAAATATATTTTAATTACCTAAATAGTTCTTTTGTTTTTTCTTTCTAGTTTAGAAAATCCTAATTTAGTTAAGAAAGATCTATGAAAACGTTTGTGAGGAAACCCAATAATCATATGCTATAACTAAATGTAAGAAATGGTAGCTTATAAAAAAATGTAAGAAAAGGTACACAAGTTCACATAAGATATAACTCTACTTTGGCGAGTAGAACACCACACCAGAAAAAAAAAACCTAAAGAACAAGATATAGTGAGCCAAGATTTAGTTGGACACTCTACAAAACAACATAATGAAACCAAAATTTTAAAGAAAATTTTACTATTTCCTTGTATAATCTTTATCCCCCCACAGATGTAATGAAATGACTTTTATTTCCTTGTATAAATTTTAAAATTTGTAATATTTTTTAATTTTATTCAAGTTTTTCGATAAAGAAGTTACACTCTAAAAATTATTTTTCTAAATTTTCTAAAAAAGAATTTATTTTAAATAAAAAAATTAAAAAAATTAGTGTACCTCACAAGTATTCCGATAAATTTCTCCTCTATCAGAAAACTTTTTACTAATTTTTTGATAGTATATATTTTTAAACTTCTGTACTAGAAAATGTTTAAATTTTTTTTGATCAACCTTAATTTGAGTTGATAAAATAATAAAAAAAAAATCAAGAGTATATTTAATATTTTTAAAAATATATAGAAATATAAATACAAATGTGGAGGTATAGAGTAAATTTTTCATTATTAAATCAAAAGAGCACCAACTTCATCATGCACATGAAATTTTGTTTTCCATCAAAATTTTAAAGATAAAATAGAAATTTGAGACATGCGGTTTTATTTACATATACCTTTGAATCTTGTTAATAATTTTATTTTTAACTATTCTAATTAATCATTATCTCTCATTAAAATACACCAAAGTCACAAACACCAAATAATTTATTTCTCTTTAACTTATTTTAATCATTAATTTCTCCTCTAAATACATTAAAATTATTAAAGTAAACAAACACCGAAGAATCCATTTCCCTTCAACCCCTTAGTTGCTTGCCTTTGTCTTCTATTTTGCTGCTCCTCTTTGCATTGATTTTTGCCACCACAACAAATCATTTTTATTTGACTGGTTCATATATTTTGCATAGTTATTTAATATATATTTATTTAAACGAAGGGATGTAATAAAAAGTTTAATTAATATACACTAACATTATAAATTTTTTTACATTAACAATATATTACAACTAAACTGAAATTAGCTTTATTTTCAAAGATATAACTAAAAAATAGAGCACATCCCATAAATGTCGACGATATGAATGAAAGCCAATGGCCATAAAAAATCAGAACAAAAGCCAGCCAGTGTTTGACAGAAACATCTAAGACACAAACATTATAAATTTCAACAAAAAAAAATATTTTGTATACTCCATTAAAAGAAAGTCTCTCCAAACAAACATTTGCATGTTTTAAATCTATACCATTAACCAATTTTCGCTGTTTCATTTTAAATTCCATTATCCTCTTAATTTTATTTTAAAGTGAAGGTTATGGTGGACAATTTACATATGTATCTGCAGTGGATCAGTAGTAAAAAAATATTTGAAACTTTAACAAATATTGACGATACATTTCGGAATGATCCTCTTAATTATGATTGATACAATAACTGGATCGAAGTCAATTCGATAAAAATAAGAGAAAACGAATGTGTTCCTCAAAACTCAATACGTTGAATCGACATCAATTATATCACCGTCTTAGAAGTAACGATGTGGAGAGCTGTAAACTTCTATTTTCAAAGAGCGTCGATCATCGTTAGAATTTGAAATGATTTTTAAACACAGTTGATGGACTAGCTCCTTAGAATATGCCTTATTTTGAATTTGGTTTTGTTTCTGCAGTAGAAAAAATAAGGAAAGATAAAATGAAGATAAAAAGATGAAAAAAGTATTAGGAGAGTTTGCATGCACTCTCTTAATCTCTCTCTTAATTCTTCTTTCATTTTTTCATCTTCACTTTATCTTCTCTCCTCTATAACACTAATTTTTCCTACCACAAATACAGCACCACAAGAGATAATCCAAATATGAGACAATGAGAGGTTGTCTTCTAAGATTTCTTGCTTTCCATAAAAGGAGAACAAAAACGAAATATCTATAACTAATAATTGAAATGCATTTTTCCACCTCAAACATGCCACTCATAATTAGAGAATTTCGTTTTGGAGGCTAAATTCTTAATGAAAATCCTGCACAAAAAATATATACAGTCCATTCATTAAGTACATTATGGGGTATCCAATACAATTTCTTGAAGGAAATTTCTGTCCCGCAGTAGTAAATTAGTATCAAAATTTAAAAGTACAGCGATTCAATGAAGTGACTTACAATTATTGGTTGATCATCCTAGCATAAGACCTTGATTTACCACCAGCATCAAGCTTCAAGGTTAAAACTATTATTTGTTTACACACAGTTTTCTTCTACAAAAATTGTTCCTTGGAGTCTACTACTGGGTTGATACCATCCTTCAAGTTATTACTTTACTCTGAAAAGAATAATCTGATTTCATATCAGATATCATACTGATTATAAATATAATCTTCTAAAAAAGCCACTCACATTTTTCATAGTTAATTCTATACTGTACTTCTCCCCATGTCAATACAGTGGTCAATCAATCACATGAAAAATCTCACTTTAGTTAAGATGCAGTAGAAACAAGAAACTTAACTCCACCATATCAGCAACTTCCAAAGTTTCAAATCTATATCGAGAGACATGAATGATCCTCTCAAATGATATTTTGGTCCACTGATATCTTAGCCATCCATTTAAAAATGTTAGAGATCCTTTAAAATATAAAAGATAAGGGGAGAGGGAGGTTTAATGGTGAAGGTTTTCACCGCTCCTCCCTCTCCGTTGGTGAAAATCCCCACTGAAGAGAGTCCATTCCTTCAAGAGATTTCACAACAGCAAAATTTGAAAACAAAAAAGATTCCCTTAATACTCTCACTCACGAGTTTTCCTTAATCATCACCTTCATCTGCAGAATCAATATCAGAACCAATATCTGATGTCAAATCATCTTCTTCATCCTCACCTTGCCCTACATCATCTCCACCCTTAAAATCTTCACAGGCATCCTCAACATATGCTCTTGTAACTTGCCCCATTTCATCATCTAACCTACTCCTCCTATACCCAACCAATTCCCTATCAACACGAGCTTTCCGAGGACTCAACAACACAAGCTCGGCAAGCTTCCGCCGCGCCAAATACAAATCATTAGGCTCAATCAATTCACCTCTCCTATAAGCCTCCCTAAGAAAAACAGTGTGAAGCTTCCCATGATTCCCTCTAGTGGAAACATAGAAAATCCCCTGATGCTGAAGCAAAAACTCCTTTAACTTCTTCGGCAAATTCATTGCCATCCGAAAATGCGCAATCCTCTCCAAAGTAATCTTCTTCTCCACAGTCAAGGATAACAATTCATGAATAGTGGCAATAGCCCTCTTCTCCATTCTCTTCTGTGCCTCAATTGACCTCAAATCATACCCGGAAACATCCTCATAAGGTGACCAATAAGGTGTCCTTTGCCACTTCCACATTGCAACTCTAAAATACTTGCTAATCTTAAAACCGGGTGGAAAATCAATCAAAAAAGAAAACCTAATATCTTCAGCATCACTACCTCTCTCTCTATAAACTTTCTCCCTAACATCTTCAATTGCACATGTTGCTAACTTAGGGTCAAATTCAACAAGCTCAATGTACTTGTTCCTAGTTTCTTTAGAATCAACTAAGCGAAAATATTCAGGGTACCTCAAAACCACCGAGTATTCGAAATCGTCCGGTAGACCGAGTGCGGAGCGTGCGATCCTCACGTGCTCGAGTCGGAGCCGTAAACCGTTCGACATCATGATGAGCTTACGGAGGTTCGTGACGGCGCGTGATAGATGAGCTGCAAGCGCGTTACGCTCCTGTTCGATCTGGAGGATGGCTTGCCGAGTTAAACGGCAGAAGAGAATGCGTTGTACGGGGTGCTCGAAGATTTCGAACACGTGAGGGAATTTGAGAATGAACGCGCTAGATTCATGGCGCGTGAAGCCGATACGATGAGCTAGGGTTTCGAGACGAGGGATTGGGATTGATTGGTTACGTTCAGAGAGAATTACGTTCTGAAATTTTAGGACTTTG
Organism: Cicer judaicum; assembly: GCA_037974835.1. Classification (NCBI taxonomy): domain Eukaryota; kingdom Viridiplantae; phylum Streptophyta; class Magnoliopsida; order Fabales; family Fabaceae; genus Cicer; species Cicer judaicum. Next base: position 1,352,165 of record JBBPBS010000749.1, read on the forward strand.
CGAGTTTTCTTCTCGATTTCCATGTAATTATCGTAACCATGATCGCGAATTCTTAGTTGTTTTTTAGGGATTGAAGTGGATTGAGACATTTCTCTGAAATTGAAATTGGGAGTGTATTGGTGGTGATTGATCCATGGAGAATTTTGTTTTAAGAAATTGGAGATGCGAAAAATGAAGATTCGCATAATTCCTTAGGGTTTTAGGGTTCTTGAGGTGATTCGGCTATGGAGTGCGAAGTGAGGTTGGAGTAGAGAGTAGTCAGAGCGGGAAGGAGTATTTTGCAAAATAATTAGAAGGTAAAGGGGACTTTATGTAAATATTGGAAGTTGATAAATTATTTTGAATATTATTTCTTCAATTTTGTTAACAACACTCTCTAATATATTATCCACACCCCTCAAATGTTTAAAAAAAATCAAAATATCTAAATTACTCTTTCCTTCTTCTTCGTTAACATAACCCATCTTCTTCTTCTTCTTCTTGATTTTATCTTCATCATTCATTCAACACCTTCTTCATCTTCTTTATTTTCTTCAACATTAACTATCTTCATAAATCAGCATTGATCACCATCAATCATCATTAACCATCTTCAAAATTTTGTTAGCATTTACGTGAACTCAGTGAAGTTCACGTCCATTTACGTAAACTAAATTCTAGTAAATGTATGTGCACTTGAGTTCACGTAAATGATTTTATTTTTAATTTTCAATGATTTCACAATCTTAATTCACATACATGTACGTGAATTAAGATCGCGTACATACTGAGATGTTGAATTTTCAAACTCCATTGATTATGTAATCTTAAATCATGTACGTGTACATGAATTAAGATTGCGTAAATTCTGAGATTTTTAATTTTTTTTTTAATGAACTTAGTTCACATAGCAATACAACACATACGTGAACTGAGTTCACGTACAATTATCAGATTTAGAAAAAAATTTGAACTCAGAAACAGACCAAAAAACATACACTTTTAGGTTACTTTAACCACAATGTAATGAAGAAACTGATAGTGTAGGTTATGAGTGAGTTATGTGAGTTTTAAATGATTATGAGGTATGGTTGGTGAGATATGGTGATTTTTTGATACATTACTCATGAGATGTGATGAATGTTGATGAAGGTGAGTTATAAGTTAGTAAAATTATAAAAAATATTATAAATATCAAAGGGCATTTTGGACATTTAAGTTTTATTACAAATTTAAGGGGTGTGTGTAGTAATGTGAGGGTGTGGTTAGCAACAATGTTATTTCTTTTTGTCAAATAAGCTTCATTCAAAGGTGGGCAAAGCCCAAAATTCAACTGATAGGCTTACAAATAGGTTTGTTTTTAAATATTCTTTTTTTCAAAAACGAAAAAATGGTTGTTGATTGACGATATGCTTCCTTTTCCATGGTAGAGGAGTTTTACTAAGTAATTGTGATAGTAGATTTGTATATTTTGCAAGTTTTGGGATTAAATTTCTGATATAATTGATTATACTAAGAAATTGTTGGATTTGTTTTACAGTGAAATTTTCATTAGGAAAATTTAACAATTCTTGAGCAATATGAGGTTGAGGTTGATATTTAGAAATGCATTCCTAAAAAATCAATTTTTGTTTGGGCTAATTGACTCCTTATCATAGAGCATCACTCCATGGTTTTGGGCTATTTGGGAAAATTGACCCAATAACTGTTTATGAGTCTTTTCATCTTTTAAAAATAACAACACATCATCGATATAGATGATAAAACTATTGAGAATAGGCTAAAAAATTCTAGTCATGGCTTTTTGAAATAGAGAGGGAACTACTTGTTAAGACAAAATCTCAATTTAAATGTTTTTATGATAATTAAACAAAAGGTTAATTAAAGAATATTAATTATGATTCTAAATGTTTTGATATTTAACATGTGCATTTGAGTGTTTTAAAACAAGATAGGTATCAAATATTACAAATCAGATCTCATTAAAATCAAAGAAAGCAAAAGCAGTAAAACGAAGATTGATCTTGAAGTAGTTTTGGAAAACGAAGAACGATCTTCGTTTTTGGCAGAAATAAGAATAATCAGTTTCTTTGTTAGAGATTGAATCCTGGAAGCTTTATTCATCTCATATCTTCATCAAAGAATAAGCAAGGATCAATCTAAGTGATAATCCTTCCATAATTCGAAGGATCAAAGAGATGCTTCATAAAAAGCTTAAAACAAGATCATTCTTCAAGTGAGGAAATTGCAAGTACAAAGTTGCAAGCTGTAAAAGTACACTGCTGATTGTACTTTCAATCTAGACCTACACACGTGACTGAAAAAGCAAGCACTCATCTTAGACAACTGACACAATCACAAGTACAAGTCAGTTCATCCCCAACAAATTTGAAGAACAATCTTGGATATCAAGAATGTTCATGGATTCAATTTTGATCACTCTTGCTTTTTGACAGACTTTATCCAACCACTATTTCATGACAACTGGCCCTATTTCAACAAACATATGAGATGTCATACACTCTCTTGAAGTCTATAAATGCAACTTCAAGTTGAAGATCAATACACAACTCAAAGTGCCAAGAAAAACATAAATCATTCAATCATACTCAAGTGTCACGATATTATTCTTAAAGCTTGCTGTTGTAATCTTTGTGTTGTGTTAGAATTAATACCAACTGAGTTCTATTTACATAATCTATTTCTCAAACAAGAGTTGAGTAAATACCCAGATTCTGAACATTATTAAAGTTACCACTTTGTAACTCAAGGTTATTTTGCTAACATAAGCTTGAGTGATTTGTAAAAATTCATTTCATGTTTTGAAAGGTAACTCGCTAAATCCTTTCTAAAATAGTAAGGTAGAACTAAGGAAATCCTTTCTAGGTAGAAGGGTAGAAACTGTGTAAAGATCAAGATTGATCTGTGAAAAACAGTGTGATAACCATGAACAATCTTTCCTTTGAGCACACAGTGTAAAATCTCACATTTGTGAGGACTGGACGTAACATGTGTTTGGGTAAACCAGGATATATGCTTGCGTAACCTCTCTATCTCTATCTCTATTTACTTTATGCTTGATAATCAGATTTTATATTGATAAAATTGGTATTGCATTTTTTTACTAACCAAGATCAATCTTCATTATAACCAAAATCAATCTTGAGTTAAACTTCTAGTTTTAAACAAGAATTTTTTTAAAAAGGGCAATTATAATTCAAACCCCCTTTCTTATAATTGACATTGTTACTTCACTACTTTGAGCCCAAATGGTAATATTGTCCATTGGTATTAGCCATTAGGAATGCGGTATGCAGAACGCCGATTTGTACCAGTCCTTAAAATCAACACCCAATTGCCAAAATATTGACTTCATATCAAACGTGTAATAGATCTGAGCATCTCTAAAGAAGATTTTTAATGAAGAGGACTTTGGAATAGGAATTTTATCATCTTTTAGAAAATGATCAAGAGGTTTATAATCAATTACTAACCTCTTTTTCCCTCTTATTTTTTCAGATCTCTTTACAAAATAAAATGCTTGGCAAGCCATTCAGACTTGGTGGGTTCTATCAAACCTTGTTTGAGTAACAAGTTGAATTCTTCTAGGGCCAAAGCTAAATATGATGAACTCATTCCTGAATGAGTAGCTTTGATTGAATTGATATCCTCATTGAGCTTGAAAGGAAGTTGGACAAAAAAGTCTTGTCTATAAAGGTTTTAGATGAGAGAATTTGTCATGACTGTTTGTAGAGTTTGAGCAGGTTGGACTTAATTTCTTCATATACAGCAGGAACTTCAAGAAGGGAATACAACTTTAATATTGTTTAAATTCTTGTTTGAATTTGAATCCTGTAGAGAGAATTTGAAGCATATTTGATGTTGAATAAACATCCATACCCACAACAATATCTTTATTTGGGAGGCTACTACCAATGACCTTTGTCCAAACTGTGCATTCGGGAAGAATCTGATTCCAATTTTCTCATTTGGCATCAAGTTTGTTCTAAATTTTTTTTCATCTACTACTACAAAGTATGCAACATGTTTCACCCATGCTTTTGTAGGGAGGATGATTGGGTTCATCATTGTTATTTGGACACCATCCATATAGGCTATAACTTTCTTGGGATGAGAAAAATTTGAGGCGAGGACATAGATTTCAACACAAGGGAGATGAGGATTAGGTAAAGTACTCCCTACTTCTTTGAATGAGTAAATAGGAAAACATATATCATCTCCTAATTCAGCCAACAATGTTTCATCTGAAGAAGAGTTTTGAAGAGTAAAAATTGTTTCTTCATCGACAGAGCAGAATACAAGGATTCTAGATCTCCTTCTAGAGGTTGAAGAGAGTTGATCAATTTTGCGGCTTTGTTGGTTTTATTAGGATATCTCTTCAAAAAATGTCAATTTTTCTCCATAAACAAAACATCTTTCATTTTTCTATTTTCCTTTGAATTGCTTCTTTTTAAAGAACTTCAAAGCTTTCATTTTCCTTTCCTTCTTGAAGATTATAGAAGGTTTAGTGTATCTTCTCCGATGATGTTTCTTTTATGTTGAACAACTACATTTGTTATCTTTGCACTTGATTTCCAAGTAAGGCTTTTTACCTGCCTTAGTGAATTTGGACTATTGTTCTACAATATTTTAGAAATGTTAGTGCAATCTACATAGCTTTTCAAGTGGCACCAATGTTATTTGATGTATTTGGTCGAGACTCATGGCTTTAATATCTTTTTGAGCTGTTGCTATCATCCTATGGATTTCTGGTTGGAGTTCCTAGGGTAGTGAGGATATATATGTATTTATTAGACTATGGTCATTAAATCCATTGAGGACATAATATCTTTGGTCATTCTTTGATAATGTTTTTCAAGATCTTTGACTCTAAGAGAACAACATCTCATCTCAAAGAATTCTTGTCTACTTTTTCTATCAAATATCTCCATATCACCAATGAATTTGTGTGAAGAATTTCAAGGACAAGAACAGTATGATCTAATATGTGCAATTCTTCTTGTTTGAATGTACCAAGATTATGGCTTGGAAACTTTTATTGATAATTTATTCCTTTTGGAATTTTCGAGGAGGTGTTTCAGGAACAACTTGGGAGTCAGAGGATGATACACTTAAGCAAACGGTTGTTTCTTTGGACCTGGAGGTTGAGGTTTTTGTACTTCTAACAGATTTTGGTCTATGAACTGATGGTATATATTTGGCATAATCTGGTGCTGATAAAGCATAGGTAGGGTACAAAGGAGATGGCTTTCCTGGTCGTGTGAAATATGTAGGAAAATTAGGAGGGTTAAAGAAAATATCTTCAACAGGTTTAGATTTTTCTTCTTTGGTAGCTCTCAAGAAATCATCAATCTCTTTCACCTGGCTTTGTAACTTTCCGATTACACTTTCCTTTTGGTCAAAATCTTGGCCAAAAGTTCTTTCTTCTAACATCCTTCTTAAGTCATGATCCAACTAAAAGACTTGAGCTTTTAAGGTTTTGTAGTGTTTTTGCATTTTTTGAGACAGAACTTTGAGATTTTCAGTAATTTTTTTCACCTTTCTGTTTAGATTCTAGAGAGTATCATTTTGGGCAACCATGTTTTCCAATTGCCAATTTAGAACTTCCTCCACTTGGGTTAGAGGTTTAAGTTTTCCATCAGGTTGGACTTCATTGGGTTGTATGAAAGGTTTGGATGATCTATTTGTGATTGGGTCCCCTTTTCTTTCTAGAGCAGAGAATTGTTGGTCATATTCTGATGTTGAAGCTGAGAACATAAAACAAGGGATTGGTTTGATATTTTTTGGAGGGTCTAAAAGTTTACAATAGTCTGAAGGTGACCATGTAACAAGAGTAGGGTCATTAGATGGCAAAAGTTTTTCCTTTTTGAGGATTTTTAGTGCTTCTAAGTAGATAGGAAGAGGTTTCTTTTTATCATGGATTCCTACCCATGAACCATTATCAGGATCTGATTTTCTTCTTGGTGGAGGAGATGGTCTGCACTCCCCTTTGCTTTGATGGAGGATTATATCTCTATCAATATCATTATCATGCATCCAATAGTCACATCCTGGGTCGCACTTACTTGGATCTACGTTCCAAATAAAATGGCCATCTATTTTGTTAGTATAGATAGGTTTTCCTCTAACAGTGACAACATGAATAGGACATCAATCTTCTTTGAGTATTGGTTGTATCATCATGGTCTAAAAAATATGAGAAGCTAAAATTGATCCTTCATTTCGTTTTTTAAAAATTGTTTTGATTGACCTATCAATGGATCTCCTGAAGGTGGCTTCTTGGGATTGTATTTGTCTTCTGTCCTGATGGAATTTTTCATAGTTTGTTATCCATGAAGGGAGAGGATTAGCCCGACAGCTCCAAAATGTAAAGCTGTGTATCCTTTAGATTTCCAGTGGTTTATGAGACCTTGAAGAATTTCTAAATCTACATATTGTTTTTGGTTTGTTGCTATCAAATTACACTGGTCTAGTCGAGATGATTAGACATATTCTTTCATATGAGGGCGATTTGTAGAGATTAAGTTTCTGATAGATCGGGTGATTGATCTTTGTCTATTGAAAATATTATAAGGACTTAAAGGGGGAGGTATAGTTTCAGTTATTTAAGAATCTTCTGGGACGTAAGAATACTCAACAAGGTTTTCTATTATGTGGGAAACAGTCTTTTTTCAATTATTTTGAAGAGATAGTGAAGAAGTGAGAGTAATAGATTGATGTGTTGGTTTTGGTGTTTCCATAATTGATTAAATCCCTTCCTTACTCACTCTATGTATTATATCCATACCATATACATTTGCTTTTTATTTATTTTGACATTGTAATATTTTTAATTTAAATTCAATTTGATAATTTTAATTTTGTTTTAAAATCATTAAAAAGGGACAAAAATAAAATAATAGCATACATGTTTGGTCATGTAAGTTTGTGTTTTTTTTTTTTTTT
>JBBPBS010000749.1:1359183-1388106 GCA_037974835.1 Cicer judaicum
TTTTTTTTGTCCTTGTAAGTTTTGTATTTGTCATCTCAACTTTTTTAGCAGTCACAAAATTGAAAGTACAAAATTAAATTTAAAACAAAAAAATTATAAGACAAACAAAAAAGCTGCTAACTTATATAAATCAAACATATATTTAAACCTAAAATTAGGTACTAATATCATACTTTTTGGATAAAGTAGAAACGCTTTATTTCTTTTTCATTTTGTGACTATGTATTAAGGTTTATTTTTTTTTACAGAAATTAAACCCGTAAGATATATAAAATGATAATGTAAAAATAATTAAAAAAAGTAATTATATATATTACTAAATCACCCCTAGTACATTTAAATAAATAAAAAATTAAGATTATTTAAGTTGAATAGAGGTTTCAGTAGCATTCAGACGATATTTTAGTTATGATCGGAGATTAGACATAACTTGCATTTTTTTGGTTTATGTTCTAATGTGACTACTATTTGGACGATATTTATTAATTCTTTATATTTAAAGATAAAGAATTAATAACGCCTTCATATGTGTCGCGACCTAAAATTTTGAGTATTTCTCGAATTCAATGGAGTCGCCACCAAAGTTTATTTTAAAATAGGAAAAATATTGGAGAACTCTTAAAAGTAAAACTAAAAAATAAAAAATAAATGATTTTTAAAACTAAATTTTGAGTTCGGGAGTCGATTATGCATACGAGGGAAGGTATTAGCATTATAATTAATGGTGTAAAATAAATATTAACTTAAATATATTTATTTTTACTTATTTTTGAATATGAATATCAATTGTTTGTTTTTTGAATGTGATTTTGAAATAAAAATATACTTTAAAAAAAATTATATTAATGTATTTGACAAGAGTAAGATCTTACTCTTACGTATCTCCAGGTACGATGGAGAAATCAAAACTACTTAGTTCTTGTATAAAAAATGCAGACGTTTTGATTTTTTTTAAGAAATCGTGTTTTGTTGTTGGTAAAAAAAAATTGTTTGATTTGAATAATTATTTTAAAAAATAATGAGTTTTAAGATTATCAAGTTGTTCAACTTGTGTCTTAAAAAAACTCAAGAAATAAAAAGATATCACATCTAATTAACCCGTTTAAGAATAATTTTATTATTTTGATTATAAAAAATGAGTTTTAAAATCTCCAAGTTGTACAACTTGTGTTATGGTCAAAGATTAAAAATGTGTCACATTCAATTCACCACTTTAGAATATGTTCTTAACATGAACATGTTCTTAACAATAAATACATGAACATGAACAATAAAGAAGCCACATGAACATGAACAATAAAGAAGCCACATTCAATAAATACATGAACATGTTCTTAACAATTGTGTCACATTCAAATTTCAATAAATTCTCAAACCAAGGCAATATGCATGCTTGCACAGCCATGATATATTTTCAAAACGGCTCAGCATCTCCTTCAACCTTCAATAAATATTAAAGCAAGACAAAGTTACATTATAAACTAGCAAAGCATCATTTAACAAAATACTTAAGTTTCAGTCTAACAACAAAAATCCATTTTTAATTCTAATATAAGTTTCACAACAAAAATTCATTTTTAAACAACACTCACAATTGACGATAGTTGGGGACTGTTCCCGATAGAAGTTGGAATGATGGTGATGTTTTTGTTTCTCTCCTTTTCTATTTTTTATTTATTTATTTTTAAATATACATTATTTTAAGGATGAAGTTAAGTTGTTGCTGAACTTCATCTTTGTTTCAATCTCTCTCTTTTGTAAACAAAATTTTTCTTTTTTCTTACCTTCTTTATATTTTATTTTTTTTATATTTCTCTATTTTTCTTTGTTGATTTTAGAAGTAAAGAAAAGAAACTTTCTATTTTCGAAAACTCTCCCTCTCTCTGTGAGTGATTTTTTTTTCCAATTTATAGATTAAAGTGACGAATCTTTGTGTCCATGAGATAAGATTCACTCCTGATTTTTATATTGTTTTTGCAACAAAAACAAGCAACCTTTGATTAAGTATAGAAATAGTGAAAGTAATAACATTTTTAAGACAAAGGAAGAAAAGGGAGAAAGTTGATCATTAGAGTACAATTTTCGTATTCTATTTTGAAGATACATGTAACTCATCTTTTTAATTGAGTATGAAATTAATAACAATTTTAAGACAATTAATAACAATTTATAGATTAAAGTGACAAATCTTTGTGTGTATAAGATAAGATTCATTCTTGGTTTTTATATTGTTTTTGCAACAAAAACAAGCAACCTTTGATTGAGTATAGAAGTAGTGAAAGTAACCTTTTTAAGACAAAAGAAGAAAAGGGAGAAAGTTGATCATTAGAGTAAAATTTTCATTTTCTATTTTGGAGATACATGTAACTCATCTTTTTAATTGAGTATGGATTAGTGAAATTAATAACAATTTTAAGACAAATGAAAAAAATTGAAATAAAGGAATGAACTATGAAGCAGTAAAGTTCAATCTTTGTCTTTATTTAATTAAGTTTTTTGTCTATAAAATATTTATTAAATATATTACTTATTTTAATTATTCTTTTGATTTTTATTATGCATGAGTTCAATGAAGTTTTCAATTGTTTAAAATAGATAGGAAAATTAGAACGGAAAGAGCACTACCAAGTCTGATGGTTTGAAATTCGAAAGAAGATGTAATTTTACTCTTTATATCTTTTCTATGTTAATTTGAATTGATTGGAGTTGAATTATGGTGATTATATAAATTTTGTATTTTGATTCCGACGTTTGCTTGTTATTACCTGCTCATTATCTTTTGATAGTAAAGTTGAGAAAAAATAAACATATTACTTTATTATATTTTTTTTTATTATTTTTAGCGGGACAACATTGAGGTACTACAATATGTGGATCAATATTGTTCACTGGAAATAAATAGGAACTCTTTGTTGTAGACCTTTAGTATACTAGCCACCTTGTCGACTTCGTGTATAAGCATCAAATGGTTGTGGTTAATTCTAGAACATATACAACTATGACATGTAAACAAAGTCCATGTAAAACCTAATATTTCCCAGAGTTGCATCATTTGTTACAAATGTTGACCTTAAATTGATCAACTGGTCATTCCTCTATTGGGTTTACCGTCTCATGAACATTGAAACAATATTTGCTTCGATCGAATTCCATGACATGGTTAATATTAGAATTAATTATTTCAGGTACAAAATAATCCCAAAAATGAAGTATGGTTCACTAATGGATTTCAATCTCACTCTATCTCTCAAAAATATTCATTGTTTTATATTATATATGTATATAGTCTAAACACTTATAAACTAATTTAACCTCTCAAAATGTTATTTCAACAAGTTATTATAAAATTTGGGGTATTAGATTTGACACCTTCTAAACAAGGCTATTTGTCGTCCTAAAATTGGTTCCATATGAAGCTATTTTCTCCTCCTTTCACCATCTTCTTTTTAATGAGTTCTATTTCTTGTGAGTTACAATACCCTCTATCTCTAAGTCAAAAAAGATAAGAAGGATGAACATCAAATGCCCATATATGTTTAATGGACTTGGAGAAATTTTTTTTTAGATAGTTAAACTTACACAAAATCTAGTGGCCATTCATGCCATTTATGTTTCACAAAAATTAAATAAATAATTATATGTATTTTTTTAGTAAAAAAATAATACTCAAAATTTTCATCATAGGGTTGTATGTGTTAGTATGGTTGTTTAGTTTTATTTTTTTAATCTAACATGGCTTATAAATCTTTTGATCACTTTTTGGGTCATGATGAAAATGACATGATTTGAAAAAATTCAAGTTTCTTTGTATGAGAAAAAGAAAGTTTGTTCTTTTAATGAAAGTCTTAACTAAAAAAGTTGTGGTAACACTTGAATGATTTTAAAGCCATCATTGTTCATTGTTGTTCATGCTTATGATTTTGTCTAATTCTTTGTTTACCACTATATGTATGATACAGGGAAATGATTAAAACAATTGTTCTTTTTGAGAATATGTAATCTTTGCTTAACCCTTTGCCTTAAAATTAAAATAAAAAATAAAAAATCTTGAATCATAAGTTCCTCACCCCAAAAAGAAGGTTGAAAAAATGGTTGAGTTAGAAAGAAAAATTTGAGAGTAAATTGATTGTGAATTGGAAAAATTATGAAAATGATTGCTCTCATAACCGATTTAGGCCCCTTGTTATCTAGAAAACCAATAAATTTTGGAATGAAACTATGTTACGACCTTGAAAAAACCTTAGTGATCCATGTTCATTATGTATCATGTGATATGTGAATAGATGAAAGACAACATTGATTTTATGTGAATGCAATGTATGAAATGAGAGAAACACTCATTTTGCTTGATAGTTAGGAGTGAAACACATTTGTTTGAGGATTGTCTTTTGTGATTGATTAACAATTGAATGGATGTTTGTGAAAATCACACTTTGACATTGCAAATGTTTCACAAACATACTCTCGTCCATGGATCTCATCTTTTGATTTTCATTACAATTAATTATCATGCAATATGGAATTGTCAATTGAGTGGTTAATTGTTAGCAAATCATAATCATTTATTCATTGTGTAAATATTTTTGGAGTAATGTCGATAAGTTTGATGATTTTGAGAAAATGACTTTTTGTTTGAGACCAAACAAAGTTCTGAGCTAGGGAGAGTTGGTAAGTTTGAAATTTACCAAGAAATTGATATAATTTAGAGACACTTAATCACTTAGTTTAATGAGAATCATATGACTTTTATCCCAAATTATGCATATAGTTAGTTTTTAGTAAGCTAATAATGAGAAAAATGATATTTGCATTGTTTCTTGCTTATATAGGTAAATGATTATTTAACAGCCAAGCATTAAACTATTTGGTTACATTGCAAATCAGAATAGAAAATAGTTGAAAGCATATATTCGCTTAACGATTTTTTTCAGTGGCTAAGCAAATACAAGTTATAAAGTTGAGAACTTTGCAAGACAAAATTCATTTAGCAAATTCCGGATTCATTAAGAAAATCCAAGTTAGAGGTTGGGATGCAAAATGACAAAACAATTCGCTTACTGAATTATAAAAATTGTTAAGCGAATTTGAGGCAATTTGGCTTGAAGGTGCAAACACGAGAAGGGGAGATTGTTTTGTGTTTGTCTAAGTTAGATTATTTTTCATTATTTGATTGACACTAGTTCGAATATGATAACTTAGAGCAAAAGTAGTAACAAAACGAATGAATGCAGGACTAAAAGTGATACAAGCAATGTATCCTAATTCACCACTATAACATGGCTACATCCAGTCTCCTCACTCATAAGAATTTAATCTACTAATTCAACAGCTTGAATCACATAGCATATGACCCTACAAGTTAGTCTTCTCAAAACAGCCTGACAACCCTAGACTTTTTGAGGAATATAAACACATTGACTCTACCAACCAAGTCTTCTCCACATAGTCAGATAACCAAAATTGTTGAAGACACACAACACCTTGATCCTACAAGCCAACTTTTATCAACAGAATATGAGATCCACATATTGTTTGAGACACACTATTAGGCTAGGTTACAATGAGTTTGAAACTATTTTGGTTTTTCTTCTACTAAGCAGATTTATTACTATGATTTTGCCACACTAACAATGAAGCACTAAGAACATTTTTCTGTTAACGAGTGCTTTGCTTGAACTTAAAACCTTGAACTCTTAATACTTATATAATTGAGCTCTTGAGATTTTTTGAAAAACTTTGATTTTTATGATTTCTGAGTTTGTGTATTTGTGTTGTTCTTTTCTTTCTTCTGCAGCCTTGATCCATTATTTATAGTCAAAATTAGGGTTTGTGAATTACTTGTTGTGTTTTTGAATCATATCTTCGTTCCAACTTGGTCAACAAATATTTCTACCTAATATAATTTTGAAATATATGTTTTGATAATAGGACCCTTAGCCAATTCTTTTTATTTTCGAATTTGATCATGAGCAATTTTTTTGAAGGATATTTCGCGGGGTGAATAGCATCACCCCTTAACCCGTCCCCGTCCCGAAATTTAATTTCAAAGAAAATATGCAACCGCATTTGCACCCAATCAAATTAAAATTTTTTCCGCTCAAATTAAACGGGTTTGAATAGGTATATGTGGGTGCATGTTATATTGTCATCCCTACTTTCAAGTCTAAATAATTAAGTATTAGTTCTAAATAACATGTTGATGTATTTATTTTCCAATTATAAACAATTATATTTAAATATATATTAAAATTAATTTTAAGTTTTTAAATAATTTAACTTTTATATATATATATATATATATATATATATAATAGTTTTTATATTATCAATAAATCATAACCGTCAACTTATCAAAAATATTTAACTTTTGATAACAATTAATTCAAATGTCACATAAATAATATATTATGATGTTGTAAAAAATGAAGTTAGTTTTAAAATTATTTTTTGTATATCACATAATTGATTTTAAATATAAAATAAATATTATTCATTTTTTTCTTTTATCAAAAATAGCAATTTTAACCTTGACCAAACTCAAACACATTTTTAACTTTTTTTTTTTAAATACAATAATAATACTCGTTATGACCCTTTGAAGCTGGAAAATGAAGAGGTGAATTGAGTCCACCAAAAGTATTGTACGGGCTAAAGCAAGCTTCTAGAACATGGTTCAACAAGATCAAAAAGTACTTTGTTAAATAGGGGTTTGAATAGTGTGACTTCGAGCACACTCTATTCATCAAAATTGAAAACAGAGGTAACATTTTGATTGTTAGCCTTTATGTAGATGATTTGATCTTCACTAGAAATTGTGAAAATAATTATTTTCTTCACTCAAAGAATCGATGAAAAGGAATTTTGATATGATTGATCTTGGGAAGATGAGGTATTTTCTTGGAGTGGAAGTGTTGCATCGAGAAGAGGGAATTTACATGTGTCAACGAAAATTCACAAGAGACACTCTCAATAGATTTGGTATGGAGAATAGCAATGGAGTAAGCAATCCCATAGTATCGAGAGTTAAACTCTCTAACAAAGAGGGAGAAACAGAGGTTCACAGTACTCTTTATAAGCAAATGATAGGAAGCCTAATGTACCTTAATGTTACATGACCCGACCTGATGTTTGTAGTATTTCTTGCTAGTCGATACATATTTACACCTACTGAAGCACAATTTTAGGTGGTAAAGACAATTTTAGGTTGCGATACATTAAAGGTACAATGGAATTTGGAATCTTGTACAAACAAGGAGGAGATGGGAAGGAGTTATCATACACATATAGTGAATATGCAAGCGATTTAGATTATCACAAAAGTACATCGGGTTTTGATTTTTTAACGTGTAGAGGAGCCATTGTGTGGAGTTCGAAAAAAACAACACATTGTGGCCCTTTCAACTACAAAAGCATAATACATTGCATCAGTATCATGTGCAACTCAAAGAATTTGGATGAGGAGAATACTTGAAAATATTGGAGATAATCGGGATAATTGTATTGTGACTAGGTGTGATAACAGTTCTACAATTCAACTTTCTAAGAATCCAGTATTCCATGGTTGAAGCAAGCACATTGAGATGCGATGCCATTATCTGAGGGATCTAAATAGAGAAGGAAGGGAGAAACTAATACATTGTGGAACACAAGACTAGATAGTTGACATTATGACAAAGCCACTTAAGCTTGAGGCATTTGCAAGTCTAAGGAAGATGCTTGGAGTATTGGAAGTTCCGATTTAAATTGTTGTGCTGTTAGCATGCAATTTAGGGAAGGATTTGTTAAAGATTTAAATTAGGTCATAGTTGAATAACTTCAGTCCTATAATTTAGGATGACTTAGTAGTAATTGTTAAATTTGTTTCCTTATATTTAGGTAGGAGTTGGTCCCTAGAAATTGGGAGTTGCAGTTGTATCTTGACTATATCTTGACTATTTAAGTTGACAAACCATGAATAATAAAAGTATTGAGTTTTATCTTTATAATCTACAGCAGCTTTTATACAAATTTGTTCCAACAGTATCATATTGCTTTTTATAGGTTGACTTCATAAAATTAAAGTAATAAGAATAACTTATAATACAATAATGTAATTTTCGGTACATTAATGAGTTTTCCCAACCATAGTAATTAATTAGTTTTTGAGATGAAGACATTGACACAATTTGTGTGGCAAACCAGCTATATACTATGAGTATCATTAATATGGATTTGAGTGTTTCCATATGATTTGAAGGATCTATCCAAGTGATAATTTCAAATAAAGTACTAAATAAGAATGGAGAACACAAAGAAGAAAATATGAAGAAGTAATGAAATGGTAGAAATCGCGACACTCCACAACAAGGAATGATAAGATCAAAATAGAATCGCCACAAGAGTAGAAGGCTCTTGATAAGATCCAAATTTGGTTCAAAGAAGAACCCTAGAGAGCATTTCTCTAATCTCACACTAAGTGTTTTTTTCTTTTCAAAATAAGACCTCTATGTCTTACAATAAAAAGACATATATAGCCTAACACAAAATAACATGGTACCTAAATTACACACAACTAATGACATTGTGCCTAAGCTACCAAATATTTAGGCACACACAAGTCAACATAATTCCTAATTATAAGGTATGATTATTACATCCTAAAATTAAAATTAAGTCTCAAGATATTTCTATGATCATAAGATTAATATAATGTGGATCAATCTTTTCATATGTCTTAAGACTAAGGAAATTAACAATTTGTTTCTCTAACTATTCTTTTAGCTTCCTAGCTTTCCCTCTAGTCAATGGTCCTTCCGCTCCTAGTTCTCGAAACTCATTAACCTTTATGTAAGGTTGGTCCACATCATTCCCTCCCTCTTGAAGAGAATTTGTCCTCAAATTCAGCTCCTCGTCAATTGTTTCACCTACATCACAAGGAGACAAGTCACTAACATTAAATGTAGCACTAACTTGATACTCACTGGGAAGGTCTATCTTGTATGCATTATCATGTATCCGCTCCAACACCTTGAAGTGGCCATCCCCCCTTGGTTGAAGCTTGGATTTCCTTAAAGAGGGAAACCTCTCCTTCCTTAAGTGAACCCAAACTCAATCACCGGATTCAAAGACTATTCTCTTTCGAGTTTTATTGGCATTCTTTGCATAGTGTTCTATTTTTGTCTCAATGTTGGTATTTACTTTAGCATGTAGGTCCTTGACATACTTGACTTTTTCTTCGGCATCCCTATGCAAAACATCATCACTAAGAGGTAAAGGAAGAAAATCAAGTGGAGTTAGCGGGTTAAAACCATATGCAACCTCAAATGGAGAAAATGATGTGGTCCCATGTGGAACTCTATTATATGCAAATGCAATAAATGGAAAACACTCTTCCCAAGCCTTTGGATTTGCATGCAAAAATGTTCTAAGCATGGTGCCAAGAGTTCTATTGACCACTTCGGTTTGTCCATTCGTTTGAGGATGACAAATAGTGGAAAATAACAACTTTGTACCTAGTTTAGCCCACAAAGTTTTCCAAAAGTGACTCAAGAATTTAGTATCCCTATCCAAAACAATGGATTTAGGTATACCATGCAATTTTACAACCTCTTTGAAAAACAAGTTTGCAATATGACTTGCATCATCAACTTTATGACAAGGAATGAAATGTGCCATCTTAGAAAAGCGATCTACAACAACAAAAATTCTATCACGACCACTTTTGTTCTTGGATAGCCCTAACAAAAAATCCATGGACAAATCAACCCAAGGAGATGAAGGAATAGGAAGAGGGGTATACAAACCATGAGGCATGCTTTTAGATTTAGCCTTCTTACAAACTATGAACCTAGAACAAATTAAATGCACATCATGCTTCATTTTAGGCCAATAAAAATGTTCATGCAACATGTCAAGAGTCTTATGTTCGCCAAAATAACCCATTAAACCACCCTCATGCACCTCTCTCACGAGCAATTCTCTCAATGAACACTTAGGAATGCATAGTCTAGTGCCCTTGAACAAATAACCATCATGTCTATAATTAGAATCATGTGCCATAAGTTCACAATCATAAAAAAGAGAAGCAAAATCAACATCTAAGGCATACAAATTTTTAATATTATCAAAACCGATAAGCGTAGTTTGAAGAGTAGAGATTAGTGAGTACTGCCTTGATAGTGCATCGGCTACCACATTAGCTTTCCCTTTCTTGTGTTTGATGACATATGGAAATTGTTCTAAGAATTCAACCCACTTTGCGTGTCTCTTATTTAGCTTACCTTGCCCTTTTAGATACTTTAAGGATTCATGATCACTATGTATCACAAATTCCTTATGAAACAAATAATATTGCCAAGTATGCAATGCTCTAACTAAAGCGTATAATTCCTTATGATAAGTGAAATATTTCAAGTGTGCTCCACTCAATTTCTCACTAAAATATGCAATTGGATGACCTTCTAGTAGCAAAACAGCCCCTATTCCAATATTAGATGCATCACATTCAATTTCAAAAGTTTTTGCAAAGTTAGGCAAGGCCAAGATAGGTGCATGCATCAATTTTTCCTTTAAATTAGTAAATGCATCTTCTTGATCTTGTCCCCAATTAAATGCAACATTTTTCTTAACAATATCATTCAAAGGAGCGGCCAAAGTACTAAGATTAGGCACAAAACGCTATAGAAACTAGCAAGACCATGAAAACTCCTAACCTCACTCATGCTTTTAGGTGTTGGCCAATCCCTTATAGTCTTATTCTTTTCTTCATCTACTTTAACACCTTGTGCACTTACTACAAATCCTAAGAAAGTAACCTCACTTTGGCAAAAAATGCACTTTTCTAGGTTAGCAAACAACTTCTCTTCTCTTAGGACTTGTAAAACACTCTTGAGATGCTCAATATGATCATGCATGTTCAAGCTATACACAAGAATATCATCAAAGTAAACAACCACATATTTTCCAATTAAGTGTCTTAAAACATGGTTCATCAATCTCATGAAAGTATTAGGGGCATTAGTTAGGCCAAATGGCATAACCAACCATTCATAAAGGCCAAACTTGGTTTAAAAGCCGTTTTCCATTCATCCCCCTCTCTAATCCGAATTTGATGATAACCACTTTTTAACTCAATTTTGGAAAATACACACGCACCATGCAATTCATCTAACATATCATCAAGTCTAGGTATAGGATGTTTATATTTGATGGTAATGTTATTAATAGCACGACAATCGGTGCACATGCGCCATGTGCCATCTTTCTTTGGTACTAAGATTACCGGCATGGCACAAGGACTAAGACTCTCTTGAACCCAACCATTTTCCAAAAGTTTGTGGACTTGTCTTTCAATTTCTTTAGTTTGTTCCGGATTACTTCTATAAGGAGGCCTATTAGGCAAAGAAGCACTAGGAATCAAATCAATGTGGTGCTCTATGCCTCTAAGAGGAGGTAGGCCATGAGGAAGTTCTTTAGGGAACACATCATCAAACTCTTTTAAAAGACAATTTAATGAAGGAGGAATATAATCATGTGACGTAGTCAAACATAAATCGTTGCAATATAGAAAATATACCGATTGTCTAGTCAACAAAGCTTTCCTAACCACATGCTCTCTAGCAAATAAGTTTTCGACCCTAGGTAAAGAATTTTGGTTACTTAATTCATGAGCATTCATAATATATTTTCCTTTTTGTTCTTTGATCTCTTTGTCCCTCTTTAGATTCCATTGAGTTTGATCTAGATAAACTTCATTGGGACTAAGAGGTAAAAGAGACACTTTATGCTTTTTATGCACAAAAGAGTAAATGTTAGTGTGACCATCATGATGAACTTTTCTATCAAATTGCCATGGCCGCCCTAACAAAATATGGCCAACCTCCATAGGCGAAACATCACACAAAATTTCATCATCATATTTGCCAATGCTAAAATTTACCAAAACTTGTTTATCCACCAAAATATCAACATCGTCCTTTAGCCATTGAAGCTTATATGGCCTCGAATGTTTAATGGTTTTCAAGCCAATTTTTGTGACTAATCTAGTGCTAGCCACATTGGCACAACTACCACTATCAACTATTAAAGAGCAAACTTTTCCATCAACAAGACATCTAGTATGAAAAATATTTTCATTTTGAGAATCATCATCCTTAACTTGGACTCCTAAGAGTCTTCTAACCATGAGAAGATCTCCTTCAATGGGAGCTAATTCATAGTCACTCCCTAGTTCACTTGGAGATGATTGTGAAGAGTAAGAATAAAAGGAAGAATCACTTTCATATACCTCTTTGGCTTTTGCAATCATAGACTTTTTATTTGGACAATTAGATGCTATATGGCCTCTTCCTAAGCATTTAAAAAATTTAATTGAAGAATCAGAAGAAGAACTAGGAAGTTAAGCTTTAGGTTTAGAAGACTTACCTTCTTTGACTGAAGCCAATGGAGAATCACCATCTCTTTTATGTTTGTTCCAATGTGAGGAGTTAGATGAATACTTTTTATAAGTACTTTTTCTCTTCAATTGTTGTTCAATGGTAGATGACTTATGAACAAGCTCCTCAATATCCATAAAGTGTTGCAACTCAACCACATCTCTAATCTCATAGCTTAGGCCATCCAAGAACCTAGCTATTATGGCATCGCCATCTTCTCTAATGTTGGAGCGAATAATCAAAGTCTCAAAGTCCTTATAATAATCCTCCACACTCTTGGAGCCTTGTTTCAACCTTTGTAGTTTTTGATGTAGCTCCCTTTGATAATGCGATGGTACATACCTCTTCCTCAAAAGTTCTTTTAATTCATCTCAATCATCTAGTTGCCTAACACCACATCTCCTCCTTTCCTTGACATTTTGGTCCCACCAAAGTAAAGCATGATCCTTAAACTCTAATGTAGCCAACTTAACTCTCATATCTTCTCTAATTTCATGAGCTTCAAACAATTGATCTATCTTAAGCTCCCAATCAAGATATGCTTCCGAATCACTTTTTCCATGAAATGAAGGGAACTTAATTTTGCCACCGACATATGTATCATCATGTTTTTGGTTCCTCCTCTCATTTCCATGAAAATCTATATGGTTTCTCTCATGATTCCTATGTTTCCCTCTCTCATAGTAGTCTATATGGTTCCTCACATGTTCTCTTTATCTTCTACTTCCCTCGATTTCAAACCCATCTTCATTTTGAGAAGATCTTCCATGATGAGATCTCTTATCTCTTTGATTCACAACTCTTTTCTTAAAGCATTCATTTTAGTATTCAATATTTTTGTAAAGTGATCCTTAAGAAAAACGGTTCTAGGAGAAAGGGGGTTTGGTTCACTTCCACTCATGATTTAAACAACAATAACAAACAAATACCATAATAATAAACAAATGACAAAAAACAAGTGAACAAAATAAAATAAGGCTTTCACCACTCACTAAGTGTTTACACTCAAGAAATGTATCACTCGTGTATATCACTCAATAATGGCTTTTTTATAATTTTCACTTTTGCCTTTTTCCACTCCCTAATGCAACTCTTTAAGTTCTTCAAGCAACTAAACAAATCTCAATCAAGTTTGTGGTAAACCTCTAAACAAATGTGACAAATCACACATGAAATTTATCATTCAAGAGGCCAAGAAAAAAAAATGACAAGAGAAACTCTAAATACAAAACCAAAGAATTGAAAAGACAAACAAAAAGATATAACCAAAGGAAGACACATTCAAGTAGATTATCAAAGAAATAAGGAAAACTATAATTAAATGACTAAGTGATCAAAATATGTGGGAGAACTAAAATCAAACTTGCAATGTCTAAAGGAGGTAAGAAGAATGCAAAAGATGTTTGGTATTTCATTAAGAACAATTCTGGATTTTTTTTTCAAAATGCCTTTTTTTCAAAAATGCTTTTATGCAGAATCACTTTTTCGCAGCACTTATATTTCCAGATTTTTAGGCTTTTGAATTTCCAGAATCGGACTTGTATGGAAGAAATAACATCAAAAACAAATTTGCAAGTGAAATTTAGGATCAAACAATTGCAAGTGAAGAAGATGATGCAGCTGAAACCCACAAAACTAAACCTTCCCACACATATTATAACACTTATACATAACCAACAACTCAAGATTAAACAAGATTTGGAACAAAAATGTAACTAAAATTGTAAATATCTCAAGAACACAAAACACTAAAATAGAAATTAAAAAAAAAATTACCACTTAATGGGAGGCTCTGAATACCACATGATATGAATTAGAGTGTTTCCATATGATTTGAAGGATCTATCCAAGTGATAATTTCAAATAAAGTTCCAAATAAGAATGGAGAACACAAAGAACAAAATATGATGAAGTAATGAAATGGTAGAAATCGCCACACTCCACAACAAGGAATGATAAGATCAAAGTAGAATAGCCACAAGAGTAGGAGGCTCTTGATAAGATCCAAATTTGGTTCAAAGAAGAACCCTAGAGAGCATTTCTCTAATCTCACACTAAGTGTTTTTTTTCTTTTCAAAATAAGTCCCCTATGTCTTACAATAAAAAGGCATATATAGCCTAACACAAAATAACATGGTACCTATGCTACACACAACTAATGACATTGGGCCTAAGCTACCAAATATTTAGGCACACACAAGTCAACATAATTCTTAATTACAAGGTATGATTATTACATCCCAAAATTAAAATTAAGTCTTAAGATATTTCTATGACCATAAGATTAATATAATGTGGATCAATCTTTTCATATGTCTTAAGACTAAGGAAATTAACAATTTGTTTCTCTAATTGTTCTTTTAGCTTCTCATTTTTTCTTCTAGTCAATGGTCCTTCCGCTCCTAGTTCTCGAAGCTCATTAACCTTTATGTAGGGTTGGTCCACATCAATCATTCTTTATAGTTTAGAGTTCAGTATTTGACAAATAATTACTTTAGTCAAATTTAAATTCGAATTGTTTTGAATGATTCGTTCTTAATTTAAAGTTCATTAACCACTTGAATCTAGTCACTTGGTTACACAGTAAAATATGAATTGTTATTTTTTGGTTCAACATAATATACCCAACAATCAATTTATTTAAAGCCACATTATTTTTTATATTTATCTATTTAATTTTTTTAGTCATATTTTTCTCTATTTATTAAGTAAATTAAATTTTGTATTTATTTTACTTTATTGCATCTGCCTTTTTTATTTTACAAGACCTTGTTGTATCTACCTGTTTCTGATGAGTAACCAATAATTTACTAAAATTAAAAAATTAAAAATTAAAACAATATTATAGAGGTAGGAAGAGCAATATTTATGAGTATGATATGGATGGTCATGTGGTTTTTGCATGTAAAATATTTAACCAGAAGGATTGGATATTTTATATGAAAGAATGATCGAGTATTTAAATATAAATTAAAATGGTAGTAATGTTTTTATTCATTTTTTGTTGACTTAAAAGGGAATAAAACATATTCAGTGTGCTAATTCTATACCAAAAGTTTATTCAATGTGCTAGTATATCAAAAGAAGAAGAAAAAATTGATGTGCCTCCTCCATATTTATATTTTAGACTTAATTGTAGTTTTGGTCCTCCTATTTTAGCTGAATCGCGAAAGTAGTCCCTCCCATTTTGTTTCTCCCAAATTTTGGTCCTCCAAACAGAATTTTGATTCAAAATTTGATGATATACACATCAAGACAATAACACACTTTTTATGGATTATGAAATGATTTGGAAGATTCTTCAAATGAATGTCAAATAAGATTGACGATAAAATGATTGCAGAATAGTCTGGTTGTCTTATTAAAAATCAAGAGACAACTGAATCACTTTTGGGATCACTAAAATCATGTCCTGGATTGATAAAATTCGCACTCGGACCACCCAAAAGTAAACAAGTCTCAAGGAGTTAAATACTAAAGGTCCACTTGCAAAAAACACATGTAGATTGATCTGCAGTTTTGATCTTCAGATTTACTACTCAAGTGCAATGCAAAAAACACTATTACCATGACATATGTGAATGCTTGTGACTCAATATTGTCTCAATAGACATATTAATCCTTTGTACCCAAGTTCCCTATGAGACGCAAGGAATAATGTATTAAAGATGCATGTTCTTGACAAAATTGCAAATAAGAAGCTTATTTCAAATAAAATAATTGAGAGTTAGCAAGATTGTCCATTGGTTATATTCTGATTAAACAGAATATTCTCAGCATCTCTTCATCTATAAAACAAAGATCAATCTGAACACTCTAAACATCTCTTCAATCTCTTAAACAAAATTCCAAGCTTTCTTCACTAAATTCGTGGATCATTCTTTCAGATATATGACTTTCAGTAAATTTGAAACAAAGAGTTGAGATTCATCCCAAATACTTTTTATCATACACTTTATTTGTAACTTAAGTCTATCTTTTATGTTAGATTTAGTATGTGTAAAAATTTTTTTTGGTTTGAAAAGTGATTGTAAAAATCATTTATGGATTGAAAGGTAAAAGTTGTAATTGATTAAGTGCGATCAAGAAAGAAAATGCAAAGACAAAACATTATGTGTTGAGCATATTAGTGGAAATCTCATAGATTGTGAGAATTGAACGTAGTCTGAGTTGGATGAACCAATATAATATGTGTAATATTCTTTTCCTTCTCTTTTATTTATTTAGTATTCATAAATCACTCATCACTTGCTATTTCACTTAATTACTTTATTTCTAATCTTAACCCATCTAGAACGTTCTAGTTATTTAATCTCTTATTACCAAAATTATTCTTGAGTATATTAAATTAAGTGCTAGAATTGAAATTTAAAAAAAAAAGAGGAGACAATTCAAACCCCATTTCTTGTGATATTTATTGCTACTTCAAGTAGGTCAATAAAAATAAGTATTTTTTTTTAAATTTAATACGATATTTTAAAGAATTTGACTTTATATGACATCATATTTCAATTCAATTTTATTATAATATATTTAAATATGTCAAAAATTAATATAGAACAATATGATTAAATTATTAAAAGGTTAGCAAATTTGAAATTTAACTTACAAATTTAACATCTAATACATATATATAATAATATCAATAAAAATATTGTACGCATTTAGTTAAGTATAATTCAGTTGATAGACCTAAATGATTTTTTTATGGCTTGTAATATGATACTTGTAATATGAAAATAGGGTTTCTTATTTTTTTTTCTTTCCTTTTTGTTGTTTTTTCGTTTTGTGTTAGAGTTTTTTTCTTATGTTTTTATTTTTATTCTATTATTTAGGTTTTCAAATCTTTCATATTTTTGTTTTGTATACTTTTATTTTTTTTTAAGGTATCATACACTAGCAACATCAAGTGGAAGCTACATGCAGGGGGGATAAATATCAAATTGATAAAAAAAAACATAAACTTTGAGACATTAAAAATTAAAAATAAAAAATAAAAAATAAAAGGGTATATATATATGAGAAAACCTCGTTATGACTCTTTGAAGCTGGAAAATGAAGAGGTGAATTGAGTCCACCAAAAGTTGAATACTTTGCAAGACATTGATTGAATTCCAAAAGCATCTTTGCTTCAACTAAATTTCTATCTCTCACCGTCGATACCAATCTTTCGCAGGAAGCTGAACACCGAAATAAATTTCCCCATGAAATCTTCTATGAAAATCAATGGTAGGGGCAAAAGATAAACAAACAAATTTAATGGGGTGTTTATGATTTGAAGAAAAATTAAAACTTTGGTTTTGGATTTGGTAAAGAAGCTATGATGGTGACGTGGCAACACACACACAAATTCTTTCTTCTTTGTTTTTGAGATTGAAAGATAGGAACTTCAAATGTGGGGTTCATTTAGCTTGGACCTCTATAAGTTTTGCTTCATATTGGATCTATAAATTTAAAAAATTTACTCTGTACCCCCATTTTTAATTTAAAAAATTTACTCTGTACTCCCATTTTTATATGCATACCCTTATAATTTTTTTAAAATGCAAATTATACCCTTTTCTTAATTAGTTTACTAATTCAAAGTTTTTTTTTCACCTTTTCATCTTTTCTAGAATCAGAAAAAATATTTCCGGTACACATATTTTTGAAATTTTTTTCTTCAAGTTTTCCGGTATAGAAGGTTGTTACCGGAAAACTTAAAAAAAAAACATTCCGATACAGAAGTGAAAAATTGTACTACTGGAAAGCTTCATTCGAAATATTTTTGATACAGAAGGTGTTTTTAGAAAAATTTCTCAAAAGAATTTTCGGCACACTATTTTTTTAATTTTATTATTTTTATAAATTTTACGAGATATGAATAAATCTCTACTCTTATTGGATAAAACATGCGTCAATACTACAAATATTTTTGACATCGATCAGATATGAATAATTATAACTAATATTAATATTGTAAAAATATATTATTGTATTGGCGAAACATTTCTTCAACTTTTCTGATACAAAAGGTGTTTTCAGAAAACTTCAGACAAGTTTTCCGGTACACATATTTTCTTTTAATACACCATAAATAATTAATAAACCATAATAATTAATATACCATAATTGATAATTAATACATCATAAATCGTTATTATCTCACTATATGGATAAAGGAGGGGTACACGGTAAAATTTTCCATAAATTTTACCTAGTATTGAGGGTTTTATTCAATTATCTCATTATTTTTAGGTTCCTCCACAATATATATAAATTTTTTAATAGTTCCTAAGAATAGCTTCTTTTCATCAGTATGAAAACCCGGTAGGATGAATAGTAAAACTTTCTACAAAGCATTCTAGGAAAATATAAAATTGAGTTAGCTTTGATTTTCTTCAAAGTGTATTTTCAAGTGAAGGTTCAACTACAATAAGAAAATGGAAAATTTAACAACTTTAAAATCGAGATATCTACAATAAAAAAGTGATGATTATTTATTTTAGTCAACGTTCAACCTATTTCTGAAAACAATGTGGCGGTTGCTAAAAGAGACAAATAAAAAAAGAAAAAATGTGATGGAATAAGAAAAATAGATTTAGTGTGAATAGTATTACAATATTGTGAAGTGTATAATTTCATCTTTACCATTCAAATTATTTAATAATATATTGATGACTAAAATTAAATTGGTCCAAACGATATATAATAGATGTAAGGCTTGAGTTGTACTTGTATTTATGTGTTGGTACATAGTTGATCTAACCTTGTAGTATGCAATTGTGCAAATTTTTAGTATTTTGGTGTAAGGCTTGTAATATTTTTGGTTAATCATGAGATATTTTGGTGTGGAGGAGTTGCAAGTGACTTCTTGATTGTATCAAAATGACTTTTTGATATTTTGAGTAATTGATTGATTTTATTTAACATATTTAATTATGAAGGAGTTATAAGTTCATAAAAGCAAAAATGGTGAACGTTTATTCTGAATCAAATGTGGATAAAGCCGATTCGACACAGGTGTGTATGTTATTGTGTTTATTATGTTAGATATTGGATTGTGTTAAAAATGATCACTACTTGATTTTTATTTAGGGATTGGAAAATCTTTTGTTGTCGGAGAATGAGTTTGAATAAGACGATGTTGGATATGAATGTGATGATCCTATCATAGATGAAGGTATAGAGGAAAGTACAAATGAAAGTGTAGGTGGATGTAGTTTTGAGAAGGCAACTGCTGTGATTTTATTTAAGATTTTTGTGACGACTTTTGCAGCCACAAAATCAACCCTTTGTGAGGGTAAAGGCCGCCACAAAGGCAAGCTATTTGTGGCACCCCAGGCTGCCACAAATGCCTAATTCGTTACCTTGTGTGGCTGCAAAGGCCGCCACAAAATCCCAAAGTGACGTTGCCATTTGTGGCCGCCCACGCCACCACAAAGTATCAACCATATTCTATAAATATCACTCCACACCTCTTATCATTTTTCACTTCAACCTTCTCTCTAAACCTTCTTTCTAAGTTTTCTCTCCATCTTCTCTCTACAAAAATTATTACTCCAAGCTTGCTTGAATTTTGGTAAGTTTATATTATATTATATATTTAGTTTTTTATTTTTATTTTATTTGCAGTTATTTATGTAATTAATATTATTGAATTTTTATTTTGACAGTGGTAATATTGTATTAATTACTTCGAAGAGTTCTAAGCTCTGTGAAAGCTTCAAGTCAGACACTACCCGAAATCAAGTTAGTATTTTATACATTTTAAATTTAGATTAGTAAATATATATGTGATATTATAAATATATTTATATTAGTTTTAAAATATAGATTAGTAAAATATGTGTTATTGTATATTTATTTATAAAAAAAATAGAAATTATATTTTTTACATAATATATGATAAATAAAAGTTTGAAACACATGTAAAATTTATAGATTTTAATATAACTATTTTTCTAAAAAAAAATTATTAAAATTGATGATATTAATATTTTTTGTTAGTTATTAAAAAGAGTTGTAGTTGATTTAGTACAAAAAATTTATATACTTTAACAGTCTCTATTTTTGCTTATATATAAGGAGTTAATTATTTTATGAAAAATTTCATTAAACATCATTTAAAATTTTATTTCGGTTTATATAATTATAGTCTTGATAATAATTTATTGTATTGTTTGCAAATGCTCCCCTAATTGACATATAAAGTATGTCAAAATTAATATATAATGCTTTTGAAAAATAAAGCAATTAATATATAAAACATTGATATATATATATATATGGATATACACCGTAGTTGGATGTACAATAGGAATTTTCCTGGAAGGAAGAGTCTTAAACAACGTTTTGCTAAACAAGGTTGAAGACTTTCTCAATTTTGCAAGAGTGCAGAAAATTGTCGAAGATGAAGGGGGAATGAGATGTCCATGTTGTTTATGTCGATGTAAACGATTTAAAAGTGAAGATGAAATAAGAGTGCATTTATATGCAGATGGATTTATGCCTAACTACTAGATTTTGACTAATCATGGGGAAGAGTCTTCGGCGGCGCCTAATACTAGTACATGTGTGGAGAATAACAAAAGTCCTTCAAGTAGTACTAACGTGTTAGGTATAGATTATTATAACTATCAACATTTTGAGGTGGTGAATGATATGCTTTCAGATGTTGTTGGGGTTAATTTGTCATTCAATGAAGATCAATATGACGATACCGATGGACTTCCGAATGAAGAAGCTCAGAGATTTTATGGTCTTTTGAAATAGACAAATAAACTGTTGTTTGAAGGATCTCCAAACTCAAAGTTATCAATGTGTATTAGACTATTAGGTCTAAAGTCTCAATTTCATGTTCCTGATTTAGCTTTGGATTTGTTGACTATTGTGTGTTTAATTTTTGAATTGTAAGACATCATTTATTAATTTTGAAATGTTTTATTTGGTTTGGTAGTAATTACTTTAATTATTATTAATATTATATTTTTATATATAATAGTTATTTTAAATTTAATTTATATTTAAATTTAATTTATATTTTAATTTAATTTTAATTTTAATTTAAATTAATCTTTAATTATAATTATAATTTAAATATTACATTTTAAATTTAATTTAAATGATAATTAAGTTGTAATATTATTTTTTTAATTTATATTGATATTATTTTATTATATATAACATATTATATTTAAATTTAATTTTAATGTAAATTTTAATTAAATTATAATATTTTAATTTTAATTTATATTTTTTATTATTAATTCGAATTTTATAAAATATATTTTTAATAAAGTTAATATTTTGTGGCGGCCTAAACCCTCACAAAGGGAAGCATTTGTGGCGGCCTATACCCTCACAAAATCAGGCGTTTGTGACGGCCTTTACCCTCACAAAAGACAACGAAATTTTCAGACTTTATAACCGTTTTGGCCGCCACAAAGGTTTGTGACCACCTTATTTGTGGCTGCCTAAGGTTGCCACAAATGCCTAATTTGTGGCTGTTTTTTTTCCCTTTGTGAGGGCCAAAAGCCCTCACAAAATATATATTTTCTTGTTGTGTTATGAGAAACAAAAATGGTGAAATAACACAGCAGATCTTTGTTTGTTACCAAAAAGGTAAAAGAGAAGAAAAAACAACTGTTTCTACAAGTCGAAAGTGTGTACCAAAAGCCCATGTAAGATGTGGTTGTGAAGCAAAACATTGTGTCTAGATTGAAGCAAAAAGTGGACGTTGGTACATGAAATTTTTGCACGACGCACATAACCATAAATTGTTGGATGACCAATTTATAGGTATGTAAATCGGCACACATAAAGATTGCAAATTATGATATTTGGAAAATGCGCAACATGCGACAAGTTAAGATGAAGACTAACCATATTTTTGGCTTATTTGCAAGTGAAGTTTGTGGGTTTGAAAGAATTGGATTTCGTAAGCAAGACATGTACAAGAACAAGAGAGACAACACCTAACTTCATCAATTGATGTAAAAGTTGTATGTAAATATCTTGATAGCATGCATGCTAGTGATGAATCATTATTTTGGAGTCACAAAGTTGATAATAAAGGAATACTTTCACATTTATTTTGGTGTGATGATGCAGACCAGAGGGATTATGTGGTGTTTGGCAATGTATTGGCATTTGATGCCACTTATAAAAGGAACAAGTATATGTGTCCATTGATTGTATTTTCTGATGTGAACAACCATAACCAAATCATTGTATTCAGTGGTGCAATTGTTTGCGACGAAACATAATCAATATATGTTTGGTTGTAAGAACAATTTTTTACTGCAATGGAGGCAAAAGTGCAACTTCAGTTATTACCTAGAGTGCTTTAGCTATAAAGAATGCAATAAGAAGGGTTTTTCCTGAGTCTCATCACATATTATGTGCATGACGCCTTATACGAAATGTTTGTACTACCATTGGAAATACTCAATTTGTGAAGAAATTCAAACAATGTATGTTAGGTGACTGATGTCGGGGAGTTCAAGCGAAAATGTGATAAAATGGTCATTGATTTTGGACTACAAGACCACAACTGAGTTCTAGAAATGTACAAAAAAAAAGGCACATGTGGGCCACGACCCATATATGAGGTAAATTGTTTGTTGGATTTAGAACAACTTCTCGATGTGAAGAACTCCAAGCACAATGTTGGAGGTATGCTAAGTGCAAAAATAATTTGATTGAGTTTTTGCGTCAATTTTTTAGATGTTTAAATTACATGTGTTTTACTGAAGTTGAGGCAGATTTTGGATCTGTTCATGGAGAACCTATTTTAGAAATCTCGTTGCCCCTAATTGAGAGAGTTGCTGGAGAGATATACTCAAGTGAAATATTTCATTAATTCATGAGAAAGTATTTTATGTGACTTTATTTAATCTTCATTTTGTTTGCAGAATATTTAGTGGAGTTGAAAGTGATTATGGATTGAAACTCACCAAGTTAGAGTTTGTTAAATGTAAAATATAGTTGTTACCTCTTTCTTCTATTTGTGTCTGTATTTGTATATTTTGCTTCGAATAAGTTTTGTATTAAATTAAAGTTTATGTAATGACATATCTTGTTCTTCTGTTTCGGTTTAAATTAATTGCTTCCTCTCACTCTTATAAGATCCTTCATGCAACTATCACTCATACCACCACCAAACCTAGAAAAGAGGAAAAAAGACCAACAACCAAGACCAACCACAAAACAAAAAGGAAATCAAAGTACCAGTCAAAAGTGCAAAAAAGGACCTAATAAACTAACAAACCAGACACAAATCGATCCTGAATCAGCGACGCCGCACCTCTTTAATGAGCTAAACAAAGAACACGTTTCGTCTCCCTCTCAAAGGAAGTGCAGGAATGACCACTTCTAGGAGGTGAAAATAATATTGTCCACTAATTGTGCAACACTCGTGGTCTTTTTTGCAATAACCAAATGGATCACACAACCGAATGTTAAACCAAAATCAAACCTCATTTAACCCTAGCCCCTAAGCCCGCAAACAGATGGAGCAAGTCTGGAGGTAACACAAACTCCCACCTTAACCACCCAAAGACCTTGTACCACACTTGACAAGCAATGTCACAATTGACAAATAAATGAGTAGCTAACTCCAATATCTCCCCAAAAATATCACAAGAAATAACATTAGAATCAAAAACAATAATCTTGAAGTAACTTCCAAGAGAAAACTATCACCTTCTAAATGACTCAACTCTTCCAAACCTTAGCCAAGATTTGGACATCCTCCTCTACATAGGGAATCCCAGTATGAAAGGCACCACTTCCAATGATTCTCCTGTGAAGAGAAAACAAAAACATGTTCAGGACCGTAACCAACATAACCGCCAGCTTATCTTGCCAAACAAATAACTCTCTCCTTCACTTAAGATCCCACACCTAACTTTCCCTCACTTAATGACCCATATCACCAACCATCAAACTCTATTGCTCTAAGACTTGGAAAATCTTCTAGAAATGACACCTCAAATAAACTAACCCCACCCAAGGGTCCTCCCAAAAATAAGTAGTTAGCCCATTTCTGACATCCTTAACTACCCCATTTGAGAACTAATCAAAGATGGAGTTAGAGGACGATCCAAGCAACAAAATATATTTCCACCAAGTCAAAACCTTGCAAAAGAACTTAAGATGCCTACCCAAATCAGACAAGGGAAAATGGTCCCTATACTTGGCAGAAATAATATCCTGCCACAGGCTCAAACCCCATAGTCTGACAAGCCTATCAACCAACTTAACTATTAAGCAATTACATAATATTTTTCAAATTTTCAAAAAAAAATGATAATAATATTTCTTGAAATTTCGATAAAGTATCCTTTATAATTTCAACATTTCTAAATATAAAAAAAAAATGTTGTTCAAATATTTCATCTAGTCAATATTTCAAAAGAGCAAATCTATAAGTTTAATACATTGCACAATGACTTTTTAGCCATAAAATAGCTGCATAATACATATAGACTCAAAAGATACATAGAAAAAGGGTCACCGATCAAGGAGGTCTATCCAAAAATGTGATTGATACTTGAATCTACTAACACATTGCTAGGAGACAACAATCACCACCAACTAGAAGAGAAAAACAAAAAGACGTAAATAATCATTTTACAAAGTTGTGGAAATTGTGCTAAACAATACTACCTTAAATATAGATAATTTCCAATAAAGAACACACATGATAAATTCATTAAACTTATAAATTTAACTGTTCAAGTAGAAATATTTAAAATCCAATTCATTAAAGAGATAAAATCAAAATGATCAACCTTAAAAGAATCATAGAAAATCTAACATGTAAAAACATAAGTTTTTAACAACCAAGAGACGACTTCTTCTCATTGATAGCTTTATCCTCCTAAAGGTGACTTTTCCCTCAAAGGCAACTGCATCTAATGTATAAACCTAGCCTTTAAATCCCGCAACGCATCATGATGTATCCTAAGGATGACATATCTTATAGGAGTGACTTCATCTAACGGATAAATCTCCCCAATGAAAACGATGTAACTAGAGTCACCAACACTCGTTAACAATTTCTTAATTATAACAACAATTTCCAAAACACATAATTGAAATTTATTTCTCATTTCATCATAACTAATGGAAAACATATTCAATTGTACATTAATTCAATATTTAAATAATTTTTAACTCATAAGTAACTCAAACAATAAACATATTATATACCAAAGACCATCAAAATAAATAAAGGATGAAACTAAAAAAAAAGTTCAAAGGTTGTGTTCTCTAATTTTTAATTAAATACTTTTACATAGAGAACGAGTAAAATAATAATTTTAGTATAATAAAAATATGTGACGATGATCGTCGTCTACTCACAACTATGAAAAATCAACTAAGTTTGTTCTCCAACAACTCTGTGAGAAGTAGATAGGACCTTAACTAGCAGAACTGAGCATCAAATTTTATTTTTTCAAGACTTTATAAAATTAATCTAAAGCTTTACAAACCATAGGAAACCATAAAAAAATAAAAAAATAAAATAAAAAAAGCCCTTAAAATTTACTCTAAGTACTAAAATAAGTTTTTAAACAGAACTACATTTTTCTAGAGATACATTATTAACATTTGAGTTATGTGTTTATCTCAAAGAGTCTCAATAAGCAACTTTCAAGGAATGGTTACTCTTCTCTTTCATTAAATCACTAAACCTAATCCCAAAATCCTACTAAAGAGCACTTGTTAGAAGTATGAGAAACTTTGCTTTTGAAAATGTTAAATTTCTTTTATGGGTTAAAAGTTTATGGATGCACTATGTGTTATGGAGTGAGAAGAAACAAAGAAAATAAAAATAGACGTGGACGGTGTGGTGTAGTTTTGTGTGTGTGTGTTTATTTTATTTTTTTTGCCACATGTAGTGTGTTGTTTTTTTCTTTATTTTTTTAAAATGAAACGGTGTGTTTCAATCTCTCCCCCTTAAGAAAATTTGACCTTGAATTTATTTGATTTTTAATTATTATTGACCTTCAGTTTCAAATAAGTGTGGATAACTTGCATGCATGACTTCTCTGGATTCCCAAGTTGTTTATTCACCAGATGGACCTCACCAAAAAGTTTTTATTGAAATGATATTCTTTGAGCGTAAATGTCTCATTTGGTTATCTAATATAGCTATCGGATATTCAATGTATGACATACTCTCAAATAATTGTACATCTTCATGATTAATCACATGAGAAATGTCATAAAGATACTTCTAAGAGATCCAAAGGAAGTGTCAAGTGATACGATATCACTCTAATCTTATATAAAATCTCAAATTGTCCAATGAATCTTGGACTTAGTTTTCACTTTTTATTAAACTGCAAAACTCCTTTCATTAGTGAAACATGTAGAAATACATGTTCTCCCACTTAAAACTTTAAGAGACGACGCATCTTATCAGAATATGATTTTTGTCTACTCTAAATTGTTACTAAACGATCTCGAATCAATTTAACAATACAGAAATATACATGACAATGTTGTATTTCATCGTGTTTGATGATGGACGCACACGACAAATAGTTTTACATTGCTCCGTGTTTAATATTTCTACACAATGAACAAAATAATATAGTTTTGGAAGATGATATGGCACTTGTTAAGACAATTAAAATTAAAAGTTATGTAATCAAAACAACAAATTTAAAGCTTTTACATATTTGAAATCACGACTTCCAATATATTTTCAATATACAATTTATATATTTAGTGTTAACATTTCTATAATTTATACTATAAAATCTTTTATTGATATTATAGAAAATAATAATAAATTTTTAGTAAAAAATAAAAATTATATTATAATATTTTTAATAATTGTACTTAAAACAAAAGGTTATTTTATAATTTAGTACGAGACAAAATACTTTTTTATTTAATCCCTTATTTACTGGTTTGTCTAGTTTACTAGTCAATCTTTAAATCAAACAGAATACAATAAAATAAAATTATCATACTCAGTCCCCATCTTAAAGAGAAAAAACATAATTTATAGTTCACTTCTCAAGTTTGAACTTTTTTTTATTTTTAAACCCAGATAGAACTAATGTGCTTTGGTATTTCACGTGGGTTAACTTCGACCACATGTTACATTTAATGGCGTAAAGGACAATTTGGGTCTCAAACAATTATGTAATGGACAGTTTAGTCCCTATAACAAATCTTAAAATTCATAATTTCTCCCTTTTCTTTCTTTTATGTTGTTCCTCCTCCTCTCATCTCTCGCCACCATTGAAAAAAGTTATATGTTGAGTTCAACAAAAATGAGCAATTTTAGATTATAGACTTTTTTATTTCTTCCAAACATGATATAAGTTGGAATGAGAGCTCATATTGATGGATTTTGGTTTAGAATGAATTAATGTATCCCATATTTTTATGTAAGACACTAAAATTTACTTCTTTTTTTTTCCTTTCTTTTCTCATTACTTATTTTTATGGTTAGAGATGATTTATTTGACAGGAAAATATTATATTAAATAATATTTATCTCAAAATCATTATTATACACTATGTGTACCTTTTATAAAACGGAATACAGGTAATAATATGAAAATAAATTATTTATAAGTAAAATTTATATTAGTTTGATTTTTATTTTAATAGATTTTCATATTAGTTTGATTTTTTATTTTAATAGATGTTCGTTGAGCATTATATATGTATGTAGTCTCGTTGAGAGAGAAGAGCTTACATAGAGATAAAATCATCCATTATAGCACTATATATATAGTCTCATTGAGACCTTTAAAATTAAAGGTGTTTGTAGTGTATTTTAGATTAGTTTTGAGATAAAAATAATCCTAGTACATGTAATTTGATTTAGATGACAACTCTAAAAAAATTTAATCCGGTCTAAATTAATGTGGTTTAAATTAGATTAATTTTTTTATAATCTAAATTACAATTTATAAAATATTAATTTAATATTAAAATTATAAAGTTACACTAAAATAATTATTTTGAAGTAAAATATTATATATAAAATATTATCAATTAATATTATTAAATAACATTTATCGATTGAAATATATAAATAATAATAAAAATATATTAAATTAACCATATAAGTATTATTTTAAAAAATAATTAAAACTAACAAATAATAGTTTAATATAATATCTCATTCTAATAAAAAATAAATAAGTATTAAAATTTATATATGTGGTTAGATTTGATTTTAAAAATGAATTTAAAATTTGATTTGATATGAATGATTTTTACAAACGAGAATCTAATTATATTCAATTTTATGATATCTTTGAATTAGTTTGGATGTCAATACTCCTATTTTTAAATTATCTAATGATTTTAAAAAATATATTTTAATTTCCTAAATAGTTCTATTGTTTTTTCTTTCTAGTTTAGAAAATCCTAATTTAGTTAAGAAAGATCTATGAAAACGTTTGTGAGGAAACCCAATAATCATATGCTATAACTAAATGTAAGAAATGGTAGCTTATAAAAAAAATGTAAGAAAAGGTAAGTTCACATA
>JBBPBS010000749.1:1388239-1402116 GCA_037974835.1 Cicer judaicum
AGCACCACACCAAAAAAAAAAAAAAAAAAAACCCTAAAGAACAAGATATAGTGAGCCAAGATTTAGTTGGACACTCTACAAAACAACATAATTAAACCAAAATTTTAAAGAAAAATTTACCATATATCTCCACATTTAATCTTTACCCCCACAAATGTAATGAAATTGACTTTTCTATCTTCATATAAATCTTAAAATTTATAATTTTTTTTAATTTTATCTAAGTTTTCCGGTAAAGAAATTACACTCCAATTTTTTTTTTAAATTTTTTGATAAAGAAACTATATTTCAAAAAACTTAAAAGTTTTTCAGTAATTTGAAATTTTCTTCTTCACTTTTGGTTGACCTTATTCTCGGTCGCTGTCAATCTTTCTTCAATGTTAGAATTTTAGAATCGTCTCCTTTGACGGCATAGCTCAATGATTACTCAATATATACCTCTTCTTCAAGAAAACTATTTGAGAAATCTAACTTCACATCAAGTTGATAGATTTTACATTTTATTTAAGTTTCTTGAATCATATTCATATAAAAATCTTCATAGTCAACTCCATATTTTCGTTTGTATCATCTGACGATGATTCCTATTTTGAATTTTTTTGAACACTTCATGGTATTCTTTTTAATCTTGGGTATAATTGGTAATTGATAAGCTTATTAGATGTAGTATTTTAAGAGGAAATTTGTTGCCAATTTTATGAGTTTTATTCCCACTTATCTTTTATAATTTCTCATTTTTCATAGAATTGATCTTGAGAAGAAAAATAATATTAATAAATTTCCGATGTAAAAGGAACAAATTTAAAGTCTAGACATAATTAACTAGCTCCTAAAGTTTTTTATGCAAGTATAATTTGTAAATAAAAATAATATATTATACATTTATGACAAGCCCAGAGACATAGAAGTGTATTAACAAGAGACATAGAAGTGTATTAACAAGTTGACTAAAATTTCTCAACTTGATTATTATGGCCCAATAAGAAAAAAGGGCTTGGCTTGTTAGGTTATGAAAGGAAAGAAAAAGAATTCTTTATATGATTATTATTTATTGCAAGATCCTTTTGGGACTTGAAATTGGAGGAAAGTGTTTTATGTTTTGGAGCAAATAAGTATAGGCTCTTCACGGTTTTTTATTTATAATAATGAGCAATTAAACTCTCTTTTAGAATTTAGGTAGATTTTATAATTAAGATAAATTTTAGTATGTTGTAGTTGTCTATTTTTGTTTTATTTTAATTATTTTTTATTGTTCAATTAAATTTTTTTATTGTTATAATCACATGTTATGATTGATCACTCTTTGCATGTGCTTAATCAATTAGTTGTTACCGTTCGTACTGCAATTAATTGGTGGATCTATAAGATATAAATTATTGCATGACCAAACATAATTTTAGTTTTTCAATCATTTAATATTTTTGTTCTTTATGTTTTTC
This sequence comes from Cicer judaicum, assembly GCA_037974835.1. Lineage (NCBI taxonomy): Eukaryota > Viridiplantae > Streptophyta > Magnoliopsida > Fabales > Fabaceae > Cicer > Cicer judaicum. The sequence goes on from JBBPBS010000749.1 coordinate 1,389,679, forward strand.
TAGAATTTAAATTCTTTGAATGATCAAACAAATAGTTAATTTAGCAAAAAAGAATATTAATCACGAATGACCAAATAGGTTAATAGTCTTAGTAAAGAGATTGGTAATTGAATGAAAAGAAAAGAAATCAGATAGAACTAGAATTGAGGGTAGTCAAAGTTACAAGTGAAACTGTGAGCTTCTCTCGATTGATCTCCAACTCTACGTTTTTAATCTTAATTTCTTGTTATTTGCTATTAGTTGTAGTAACCAGTTCAACTATTATTGTTCGTCTAAACAATAAATAATCTTAATTAATTTGGTACTTGTTAATTAATCTATGTGGATATCGTAATCTTTTATAGTACTTATATAATATAATACACTTGTTTTGAGTATGTTTTAAATGCAACAGGAATTCTTGAACGTTGTTCTTCACAATTGATTCAATTTCTTTATTCATAGCTTATTGTATTTTGCCTTTTATAGCTTCATCAAAATTTGAAAGTTCGTTATCTACTCTAAGGCAATATATCTCTTCACAGTCAAGAATAATTTCATTAGTCATTGTATAATTGTTATTCATGTATCTCATCTTATATTGTCTTTTTCTTGAACTTTCTTCTTCAAAGTAGACGAAGGAGGTGGTGGAGTTGCATCTTAAATGAGGGTCGTAGTCTTTTGGCCTTCATCTTTCCCTTCAATTTTCAATTTTCGAGAGTATCAAGTTGACACATTTTCATTCACCTTCTCATTAAGCTCCACAAAATTTCCTTGCATCCCACACATATTATTACTTACATCATTTTCCAAATACCACAAACTATTAGTATCCCTCTATTCTTCCTTGAGAGTTAGCAAGAAAGTAAACTCTTCATCTTTATTAACAAAATTAACTTCTTCTTGATTAGGAGCACTACGATATTCCCATGAGAAATGATCAAGGTTATGTCAATTATAATATTCAACTAATTTAGATTCTTCATACCTCATTTTACTTCGATAATAGTCATAATCTCTTCCTCTTCCTCCAACATCCTTCAATGAAGTTTTGGTCTTAAGAACTTTTTCCAATGGTTGTTTTTATCTTTCCTTCATTCTTTCTTCTTAAACTTGCAAATAATCTTTTAATTCTTCAATAGACATGAGTCAATATCTTTTGACTCCTCAATAACACACACCACATAATCGAATTTAGAGGTCAAAAAACGAAAAAATTTATCCACCAGAAAATATCTTTAAATTTTTCTTTATATCTCTCCATTTAATCAACAACTACCTTCAGCCTTGAGCAATAATATGAAATTGGTTCTGAATCCTTCATCTTTCAATGTTTCAAAATCTCTCCTTAGAGGTTGAAGCCTTGTCTTCTTCGCTTGGCCAATGTATTGACGTGATTTCTCCAAAATCTCTCAAGTTTCATTTGAGGTTGTAGCATCGATAACCTTATCAAATATAGAATCATCTAAATATTGATAGATGAAGGTGAGAGCAAATTGATATTTCATTTTCATCTTTCAAAATGCTTCCTTCTCATTTTGAGACAAACTTTGTCCACTATCTCCCATGCACCCTGAGGACCAAACAAAAATTTCATGTAAAGACACCCTTTCTAGTAATTCTCTTTTGTAAAAAGAGAAAAGTGGAAAGAAGAGTAGGCATGAGTTGCCATCTATCAACTTTATTCGCACAACTCTCTCAATCAAGTTCTAGATTTCACTTTATTAGAAGAAGTGAATTATTTCTAAAAGAAAACTTACACCTTGCTTGATTTCAAAGGAAGTACAAGGAGATATTTATAAGTGACAATAAGATAACTCAATACCTATTTCTAGGATCTTTCTAATCAATACATAGTTCTAGATATTTTTTATACTTTTCTATGTTTAATATTGTTCTAGATTTTTCAATAGACATTATGACTTGTCTAAATAATTCTAAGTTATTTTAATTTTGAAATTATACTTAAAAATGGTGCATGCAAGTTCAAATCTCCGCTGGAAGCATGTGAGAATCTACTATAGATGTAACATGGGCTTTTACCCTCATCAGAAAACAAAAATATCTTTTGATAATTATTCTAGGCACACTAACCCATTCATACATGGTTGAATAGTGAATTGCTTCTTTGTGTAGCAAGTTTAAATTCAAAAGATTCATTTTATACATTTGATAAGGAGAAGTTGTTTTGTTTGCCTGAGTTTTATCCATCTGAATTTTATTCTATAAATTTTTTATCATAAATATTGGATCATACAATCAATTTTCATATTTATATGAGATCACTACTCATTCTGAAATGTTGGTGAAAACTAATGATATATTGACTCATAAAGTTAGCTTTGATTTTGTTTGTGGCAACTATAACTGTTCAAATATTTTTGTGTCATGAAATTTGTGAAGAATGGAATGTAGAATTATATGGAGGATGAATGGTTAAATGATTTGCTAGTTATATATATATATATATATAGAACTACATATTTAATAGCGTTGACGATAAAAAAAAAAATCATTTGACATTGTTAGAATATGAAATCTCGTAAAAAAACAATTTTAATTTGTAAAAGCTATCATGTATTTTGAGTTTGTTTAGCCGTTACATTTATGTATTTTATAAGAGTAAATAGTAATTTTCTTTAATCAAAATATATATACTATTATATTGTTTCTATCAGAGGAAATTTTTAGATTCGCCACTGACTAAAATAGATACTTACATTTAATATCTAATGTGTCTCAAATAAGATTATCTAAAAAGAGAAACTAAAATATTCTATTAAAATCAATGCTATTCACACAAATTTTATAACAAATTCTCGAGAAACAAAATCTGTATACTTTACAAATAAAATTTGAACCAAACCAAATTGATACATAATAAATTGATATGGACTAAATTGATCACATAAAATAATTGTGTTTCAATTCAAAAAAATTCATAAAATATATTAGAATTATTTATAACTATTTCAAATATAATTTTTTTTTTTTTCGAAAAAAAGGTACTAGTTGTATGATAAGTAGTAACTAAGTTTCAAATGACGAAATTTTAAATTAATAAAGTGCAACTAAGTTTATGAACTAGACATTTTCAAATTTCCAAATTCATTTGTTTGAACTAATTCAAATTGTGAATTGGTTCAATTTTACCTAAACAGCTAAACACCCTTAAAAAAGAGTTCAGATCTCCTCCATTTCTTAGCATCCATTTTTTGTCAAAGTTTACTTTTTAGATGTGCGACACGTGGCAACTAAAATTTTAATGGTTGAGATTTTATCAAATGTTAAAAATCAATTTTAAATAATTAAAATAAAAACAAAACCCTTCGCTGCCCCTTCCATCGCGCTTTCTCCCTTCGCCGCCCCTCCGATCACACGTTCACCTTTCCTCCCCGTGTTGCTCGCCTCTCTGCCTCTTTGTCGTGATGGTGTCGCTCCACTGCAGCACCACCGCACCATTGCTGCACTACAATATTGTCGTATCTCGCTGCAACACTCCACACGCTACATCACCGCCACGCCGTTGCTGTACCGCCACTCCACTGGAACATTCCTATAGATTTTTGTTCTCATTGTCTCGCTTTTGCTGCCACGGCCTACCTTCTTGCTTCTAATTCATTTTGTCACCGCACGATATGGAAAAATTGAAAAGGTATATTCAAGCAATTTTGATTCAAACACATGTACTAATGTTGCAGTGGAAAAGGTATATTCAAGCAATTTGGAATTAATCTTGCTTATTTTGTCGGTGTTGCAGTGTGGCGGTGTTGTAGTGGAGTGACGCCGACACGATGAAGAGATATAGAGGCGACGAAATTCTAATACATAACCAAATTTATCAATTCTAGTACAACAACGGTGCGACGGCGATGATATAGCGTGCGAAGTGTTGCAGGGATACAACAAAGTGCAGCAGCGGTGCAGTGGAGCGAAACCGTCACGACAAAGAGACAGAGTGGCGAGCAACATGAGGAGGACAGCTGAACGTGTGATGGGAGGGGTGGCGAAGGGAGGAAGCGCGATGGAAGAGGCAACAAAGGCACGAAGGGTTTTGATTTTAATTAATTAAAATTAACTTTTAATATTTGATAAAATCTCAACCATTAAAATTTTAGTTGCCACGTGTCGCACATTTAAAAAGCAAATTTGACAAGAAATGGATACAAGAAAATGGAGGAGATCTGAACTCCTTAAAAAACCCTTCACTGAAACTTAGAATATTTAGGATTGTTTTCAATCAAAAACTAATTTTGAAAAATCATCAATTAAAAAATTCAAATTAAAAACAATACAAAGCAGCTTCATTATAAACATTTTTTTCAAGATTTTTTATATTATAATTTTAAAAAACAGTAACAAAGAAATAAAAATATTAAAAGTGATTATCTAAAAAAAATTGTAATAACCAAGCACATAGTCATGCATTCAAGAAGATAATGATCAGCAACATTGTCATGCAATTTTTAGCTTTAAGCAAAGTAAGCATGAACAACATAATAATATTCTTAATTTTGGACAAATTTAACCAAAAAGACTTGAGACAAACTCTCATGTAACAAGTCAATACCCGAACCAAACACAAAGCAAAACCAAATTGCTTTTTTCATGGTTCGTTCTTGACTTAGGAAACTTGATTAATTTAATTTCCTTGCAAGAGAGATCCTTAATTTATGCCTCAGCCTTTTCAAACTATAATCTAAAATTTTCCCTATACATCCAAAATATGTGACTCTTTTATATGTTCATAATTTTCAAAGATAAATTATAAAAAAAAACCAAATTTGTCATCATGAATAAAGAAAAAAAAGTTTTATTTATTCTCAATTTTCTTCATGCAACTCCTAGTGCATCTTTGACCTTTTGAATGGTACATGTGATGAGTGCATTAACAGCATCAACTGACTCCATTGTGAGCTTACTTGTTTGAAGATTGTTGAGCAACATCTGTATTCCGGCTGTGAGCAAGCATCCGCCACTGTCATTGTTGTCACTGCCGCCGTTGCCACTTCCGTCATTTGATGTTCCAACGCAATTGTTGTTGGAATGGCCGTCTGGGAGAATTGAAAAACCGGATGGCAAAAGAGAGATGAATGAGGAATCACCGCCGTTCATCACCATATTCAAGGATTGCATGTTGATTGGAGAGTACACGATCATTGAGCCGGAGCTATCAGTCCATGAATCTTGAAGATATAGCACATTGCCCTCGTTTCCATTAGAAGCCTACACATAAAAAAATAAAGTTCAAATACAAGTTGTATTAATGGAAGGATAGCTAAGGTTTGAGAGGGTGCAAATAGTAATCTAATCAAACACTAAGCTTTTTAGGCTTTTAGTTAGTTGTTTCGTGACCAACAAAATCGAAAAAGAGAACTTACATTATTGCCGCGCAGGATACAAACAGAATTTCCAGGTGATTGTCCTTTAGGAATGTGGACCATCTCCTGCATTGGTCCACCACCGGTCAAAACATCCCACTCGCCTCTCAACCGAGCCTCGCGCAAGAAATCAAACACCCTTTGGCGCGACACTGGCAACCAAACAGAAGTTGCAGCACTTAGCACAATGCTGGTAGATTCACCAGAGTTATCTTGATGTTTCCGGGACATGATTTTCATGTCGCTGTTACCCATGTTACTAATGTGAAGGATGTCCCATTTGCACGCGGTTGAAGGACAAACTCCTGACCAAAAGTAATCGGTCATTCGCTGTGCGAGCTTTAACATGCTTCTCCTACCAGCTTGATTTATGGCTGTCAAGAATCATTAATATATGTCAAAAAAATTTGAAACTAATTTCTCTTAATAAATATACAAATAGAATAAAAACTATACATATCAAATCAAATCAAATCATCATAATAATTATAGTGGTTTTAAATAGTTGTCATTGCATCGCGAAATTTGAACAAATTGTTATAGTTCCGTGATATGGTATTCAATACAAAATATTGACAGATAGCAGTCATAGCAATTCTATAAAATGATTGGCAAACGGAATTTGAACAATATGTTATTTTCCACAATTGACAACATTAATTAAGAAAATATTTCATAATGATTTTAAATTAATTATATTAATCAACGAGTTGTGTTGCCTACCTGTGGGGTCCTCAGAAGGCATGGTAGACATGAGGATTGCAAGGCATTCACACTGCCTTTGGAGAGTTGCAACCCATCTATGAGCGCCAAATGCGAGACCTGAATTGACCAACGGCCGATAGATTTGGTGGACAGCACTTTCATCATATTGAGAATGATCAACCCAAGTAATCTGCAATAATTTAATTAACATTGAGTCAATTTCATGATTGATATATAAGTTCAATACAATTAGTGAGGCTTATCGCATAAAGTAGTCATAGTTCAACATTTGACAATAAATAAAATGTGGTCGAGGTTAACTATTGATAGATATGTGCGTGCATGCATGTGCGTAGGCAAAAGTTCTTTTTTAATCTTAGTCAAATCATCGTAAACAAAAAACAATTCTAGCAACAACACTTTAAATATAGTATAGTGAAGGTTATAAAAAAAATACTGAAAATATTTTTTGTCAAACTATTGAACATTGTACGAGGAATAAATGATGCAATACAAAGGAAAATCAATATTTAAAATGATTTAGATTATGAAAATTACCTTGCATAATCCATTTGGCATATCCTGCAAAACACAGCCAGAAGGAAGTCTCCTACAGCTCATGTAAGGGTTTCCATTAGCAGTATTACGACCAATATCGATCGAAACGTCAACCACAACCCACACGCCTTCTGCATGCTGCTTGCAAAACCTAAGGACACTATATTGTCGAACCGGGACTAATGGAGAAGGCACTTGAATCTCAGAATGCATCTGCAAAAGCATAATCAATCCTAATTAGTTCCAAACAAATATAGCAAAGTCGAGAAAACAAACTGAAAAGAAATTAAACATACCACTTGCAAAGCTCCATTTCTGCTTCCACCCATGCCGCTAGATATTACATCCAAGTTTACTGCTCGAGCAATCATACATGGAAACATCTCTGTCCACCGATCCTTTTGACAAAAATAATGAATTAAAAAAAATATTTAACAAACTGTGTCACATACTCAAGACTAAATGTGCATCAATCCCTTCAAAATCATGTTGAATAAATCAAGTTTATTCAGAATCACATTTGACAAATACCCATGCTAACACACACTAAATTTACGATAAAATAAGTTAAACTTCATTTAAAATTATAAGAAAGTTGCATAGCGTACCGCATCCAACAATGTTTCCACGAGGGCCACACTGTTGATGATTAACAGCCCAGTTTCTCTAGTAGCTTCGGTCACATAACCATTCGGTTTCGGATTGGTGAAAGGCGAACCAGACCTTGCATACTCTTCATGGTTCAGCACTTCCTTCCCGCCTTCTGAACTCTTCATCCAGAGAGGACAATCCGGCTGAGACATCTTGATAAGTTCATCCATAGCAGCTATTGCAAGATCGATAAGCATAGTTCGCTCTTGCTGGGCATCGTTTCCCATCATTCCCATCGGTGATCTCATTCCAGAATGTGCCGGCGGAGTTCCCATAACACCATCTCCCATATCAAATCCCATTGGCATGGACATGCCGAAGTTGCTTGAACCTGAGACAATACCATTCCTTCCAATACCGAGTTCAAGACTGGAATTTGGAGATGGCAGAGCCATGTTGGCCAGAGCTGAGAGTGGTCGGCCTAGAAACTTGTTGGCCAAGGTACACACTCGGGTCAATTCCTCCTTCAATCGAGCATTTTCAATTCTAATCTGGTGTTCCTCCATTGAAATCTGTCCGGGAATTGCTGGGCCGCCACAGTTGCTGCATATTGGATTCGCCATAGCTTCCTTCATCACACTGTTCTCAGCTCGGAGCTTCTCATTTTCCTGCCTAAGAATCATGTTCTCATGGCGTTCGAGTTGTGTCTGAGTCAAGAAATGCAATTCATTTAGTACAACATATCAATCATCAATGACAAATTCATAAATTTTAAGTTATAAGAGTCTATGTAGCACTGACACTTCGAATTGGATATACGTGTTTACATACAATGTTTATGCGGGAACCAAATATATAATTAACGTATATGCAAGAGCAGTTCATAACCATTCAAACATTGACACAGGCACCGACACTTGTAAGAATTAGAAAAAATGAAAGTAATTATATGTAATCAAAAGTGTCAATGTCGAATACCAACACATGTCAGTGCCTCATGCATGCTTTCAATATGAAGTAGTGCTACATAGGTTAATATATGTACTAAAATAAATTGAAATCTCCCAATCCTAATACCAATTTCATCAACTAACTACATAAAAGTGCATAAACACAAATGTAATTCAAATTTACCTTCATTTGAGTTCGACGATTCTGAAACCAGAACTTGACTTGCTTGTTCTCCAAGCCAAGCCTCTTGCTAAGATCTGATCTTTGCTTCTCATCAGGATGAGGACACTCCTTGAAGAATCTAAACCAATCAAAGTACAAAAACCATTATAAACTAATAATCAATGACAACAACAACCAAACCTTATACAACTAAATAATCAACAATCAATCACAATTTGTTAAAAAGAATGCATAATTTTGTAAATTCATACGATTCAAGCTCTTGAATTTGTTGAGGAGTGTGTCTATGATATTTCTTCTTCTTATTCTGTGGTTGATCATCACCAGCATCTAAATCATCACCAGAAGCACCATCAAAATTGTCACTTCCTGACCTGCTTTCATATTCATCCTCCCTCATTCTCCCTATCAAACCAGAATCAAAATTTTCTCCAATAAGTCCCATTTCACCATGTCCTTCCATTTTCCTTAGCTACATAACAGATACTATAAGTCACCACATCAACATAACAACAATAAACAATGAAAAGGACAAATAATTTTTAATAACCATTCAGTAAAGTCCGGTAAAAAGTTGTTTCAGCTAAGATTCAAACTCGGGTTTTTTCAAACAATTCATTTTTAACTAAAGTTCATCAATCACTTGAATCACATAATCATATTTATAATCATTGGAAAATAATTAAAAATATCAAAACAGAATACACAAAAGAAGAGATCAAAATCAAAGGGAGTTTGAAGCATACAGTATTCAAACTCAAAGACAAGTTAGAAGACATTTTCTTAGGTTGAGAAAACAGAGATGGCTCAACAATGGAAGTTGTTCTATGGAGAACTATTAGTCACAACTCTTCCAATCAAACCATCAAAAGACTACAATTTTTATTTATAAAAAAAAAAATAAACAAAAAAGTTCATGCACCCTTTTCTGTAACTTTCTTTAGTCCTCAAGGTTCTTATCAGAAAATGTCACTATCACAATTTCCCAAGTCACTTTTCAGTTTTGGATTCTTTACTCAACTTTTGACCTTTTAAACCAAATTAAGTAAAATATCCACAATATTTGAATATTATAATATATTATAATTATAATACTATATTATAAATAAATATAGATTGTTTAACAATTCATAATATAAATCAATAACAATAATATAATAAAGACAAGTTTTTTGCCTTGTCAACTCCATGCATTATTCTATTTTTTTTAAAAAAGTTGCTAATGTGAGAAGAGGAACAAGACAAGAAAACCTCTTTTTCTTTTCCTATTTTTAACAATATAAAACCTGACCAATTTTTGTCAGCGTTGAAAATTTTTCAAAGAAGAAGAAAAAAAACAAAAATGGTCCCAACAAAATTCATTAAATCAGAATTCAGAACACATAAAACAATAAAATAAAAATAGATTGGTCTTCTTTTAAATGAAATGAAATAAAAGCAATTTCACATTCAACCAAATGCATTCACGATTCACCACCCTTTTCCCCTAATAAAAAAAAAAAGAAAAAATTATGACATGGAAATTGGTAAGCAACAAAAAAGATACCTTTTACTTGACAGTACCAAGAAAGTTGTTTTTTTATTAGTAAAAAACAATTTTCAGATCCTTCTCACTGTCTCTCTGGGATCTGTGGAAGAGAAAGAGACAGAGAAAATATATAAAATTCAATCACTCAAATAAAATAAAAATACATTTAACAAAAACAATAGTGACTGAATAATTAAAATAAACATAATAATTGACTTACATTGACACAGGAAATCAGAAAGTCAATGCCTTTCAACTTCTGAACAATTCTATTCTTTTTCTCAAAATCAAAATAATCTTATAAGAAACAAAATTGACACTTTGAATTAAAACACAAAACCCGTTCCGAAAAATTCAATCTTGCTCAATTTCTTCACTCAATCGCATGCACTATTTCTATCTCTCTAAATCTTCTTTACAGTAGTTTTATTTTTTTCTCTCTCTCTGTTCACTTTCTCTCTCTAGATATTCTAGCATTTTATTTGTGAGATTTTGGCAATATATAAGAAAAAGAGTGAGAGGCCTATGTGGGTCCCACTGACAAGACAGTGTTTCGTGATGTCCGTTCCTTTTCAGGGCGCGTGATTCACGCGCCCGGTTTGTCTGTTCTTTTTTTACATAGATTGATGTTGTTTTCTTCATGGTGGTATGATTCAGTGTGTGCTTGACCATGATAGTATCATATACACCTTAATCAAAAGCTTCTATGTTTAGGATATAAGGGTGAATCTGGGATATACACGTGCAGAATCTGAATATTTAATTATGGGATTTTCTTACTTTTTTTCATTTTTCTCATTCTGAAAAGTAGTAAAAAAAAATTATTAGTTTGTAATGTATACGTAAAAAAATTTACAGTAATACTTTAAATGATTTAACAGCGTGATTGGATTACAATGTAAAAAAAATTATATTAACGATATATGTAAATTAGATCTAAACAAAAATATACCTTTTATTATAAAAAAAAAAACATACCTTTTATTTTACTATATGATTTGAATTTGAATTCAGAATTTCAGGATTCTTGTAAAGAAATATTCAATGGTATAGGTGATTTTCTCCAACCATATATGGGTACTGCTTTCTTAATATATAATATTTTTTTTTGAAAAAACTAATTTTAGTTTTGAAAAAATTAAAAAGTTACCCATTTTGAGGCTGAAAAGGAAACAAAATCTCAAATATCTCCTTTATACTTTTTTTATTATTTCAAAATTTAATATTAATATTATATGAGATTTTAATTTTCAGAATTTTTCTTAAAAGGTAAGAAAAAACTTACTTACATTATTCGTAAATATCAACCAAATAAATATATGGTAAGAATAAAGGATAATATATTTATTGTTATATCACCAAAAAAAATATTTATTGTTATAGAAAATTTCATAAACTTTTTATAAATGTGCAATAAAAAGGAAAATATATGGAAATAGAAAAAGGTATAAAGAAATAAAAAATAATTATTTGCAAATTAAATATTCATCTGTTTTTTTTCTTTTTACAACACAAATTAAATATTAAATTTACAATTTTTTTGTCAACCCTAAAAGTTTTTGTTCACTGCAGTATCGACTAACTCTTTCCACTTTATTCTATTTTAGAATATATATATTTTGGTTCTCTATGGCAAGAACTAGTTTTTTTTGCCTATATCAACTACGGTTATATTACCATATACTACATTCATTTTATTTATATATTATAGAAAAAATGGCTATTTTTGTGAAAAAAAAATTTGAAATTTTTTTTACCAATACAAAAAAGAATAATTTGGCTTATGTAAATAAAGCATAAATCAAAATTGATTTTCTTTTAAAAAGCACATTCTTTAATATTTTGTTTCCATCTATTAAAAAACCACTTATTGTATTTATCAAAAAATAAAACCACTTATTGTAAGAATAAAACTAATCTCTCTAAATCTGTGGATGATTTGGGAAAGCACATAATTTTATTTTGGTAAATCCAATGAGTATTCCGAAAATAAATATAAATCGAATCGAATCCAATCTATATATATTATCATTCAAATCTATCTAGCATGGTCAAACATTATTTGCATATTAATTAACATATCGTGCTTGATCCCTTCTCAATCAACCTTGCCCAAAAAATCATATCATCTCTCCCATTAATTCATACTATCCTTATTGAGATATTAGTGAGAGAGATCAATAATATAAACTATATATATAGTTTATATGTGTTTTCTTTTTTGGTTAAGGTTTTGTTTGGTAATGTGAAAAAACAAACTTATAACTTATAACTTTATAGTTTATAAGTTATATATAAACTCTACTTGGTATTTACAATTGAGTTTATAGTGCTTTTCATAAGTTAATTCAAGTAATTTATGAGTTTATAGTTAATTATTTTTTCTTTCAATTGGACTTTTATTGTAACAAAATTATGTTTTACCTTTTATAATCTTTTTATTTATAATTTATAATTTATAAAAATTAAATTAAGTAATTTAAAATAATGCATTTATTATAATTTAAAATAATGTATTTATTATAATTTAAAATAAATAAACTAACGAACTAAATTTAAAAA
>JBBPBS010000749.1:1403799-1424569 GCA_037974835.1 Cicer judaicum
ATCATTAAAATTAATTACGAATTTTTTCTATACTGTTTTTGTTTAATGTTTAGGTCTATTTTTTTTTTAGCTGTAGTATATCATGATAATTTATTTCATATGTAGACCGTTACTGATATAAATATCTAATAAAGACGGTATGATCATTACAATTCTAAAATGAATAGATTTAAGAGTTGGCTTCATATCATATTTACATTATAATTGAAATGGAAGTCAAAATAAAATACTTAGAATATACAAATTATGTCGGTTATTTAATTATAATTTAAAATATAATTTAAATGTTACTGACATCTTTATTAATCTCTATATTTTTTTATACTATTTTAATTAATTTATATTATTATCAATTAATAATTATTATTTTTTATTATTTTTTATTTAATATTAGATAATATATATATATATGTCCTAGAAGTTTGTGAACAAGGCTTGGTTCTGGCTATGTTATGGTCTTATAGTCTATACATATTTAGCTTGAAGCTATGTTTCATTAGTTATTATCACTATGTATTACTTTGTAAGGCCTAGAGCTGAAAGTAGCCTTATATTTTTGTATTGTATAAAAACGTGTTGTAATATTGCACATCTTGTGCAATTATAAATAAACTATTTTGAGTTTAAGAAAAAAAGGCAAACTAATATGGCTTAAAATCCACCACTAATAGTACGCACAAAAGATAAACATTAAATATCTTCAAATTCACATTTTAATATGAGATTTTTTCAAAAGTTAGTAAATAAATTATTAATATTTTATTTAATAACTATAAAAAATTATTTATTAGAATTAATGATATTTTCACATTTATTTTCTCTATATTTTTCAAAAAATAAAATAAAACATTTTAACTGTTCTACAACAATATCAATAACTCATGTAAAATTTTTCATTTTTTAGTTGAAGAAAAAAATAGTATATATATTTTGTACTATTTCAATAACTCATGTTAACAATACGTACAAGATAAGTTGCCTACAAAGGAAAATTTGTTACGTTGAGGAATCACTTCTATGGAAGATCAACAATGTGTAGCAGGTTGTGGGGAAGTTGAAACAGTCAGTCGTTTGTTCTTTGTGTCCCCTCTTTTTGGATCCGTGTGGTATGGTGTTTTGAATTGGTTTGGATTATTATGTGTAACTCATAAGAATGCAATCAACCACACAATTTGATGGTCTTTTTTTATGCGGTCGTGTAACACGTCAAATAATTAATTTAGTTTGGTTTGCAGTGATGTGGGCAATTTGGAAATCAAGAAATGAGGCGTTTTTCGTTCGTATGTTTTGAATGCAAATCTTATTATTGAGCATGTTAAACTTTTAGCATGAAGATGGATCAAATTGCATGTAAAATAATTTTGTTATGGGTAACCAATGGTGCTCCATACCCTTAGAGTGTATTGATATCGTTTGTGGTTAATTGTTTTACTTCTAGTTTGAGTAATTTAATTTGTATTTCTACTTTGTGTTGGTCATATTGTAGAAACATTGTAAAATTTATTTTGTTTTTTTTATAAGCACTTATTGTGCTTAAAACGTTTCTTGAATATAGTTATTTTTGGCTTGTTCAAAAAAAAAAAAAACAATACGTTCACTACTTGTTTCATGATTTCTCAATTTATAACTAATATTTCTCAAGCAACATGCTCACTCTTTGTCTCATGATTTCTCAATTTATAACTATTATTTATCTCATCCATACCACATTCATTAGCAATTTACTTATACTAAAAAGAATATTAAATAATTTGAAACAAAAACAAAATATTTTATTTAATTTATATAAAATTTTATCGATTCTAGTTTTAAGAATATTATAATGTGAGGGCTTTTTATCAAATAAAAAAATATTTAAGTCCTTTTTATTAAATAAAATATTTTAAAGACGGGTAAAAGAAAAAACACAAAGGTAATACAGTTAAAACCAAATTAATCAACTTCATGCCACCACTATAAATCGATGCAGTTGACACCAAACATGTTGCTCTTTGCAAAGTTGGGTTTCAACTTCGACAATAACTCAAAATTTTGATACACCAAATATGACCCCATGATTCTGAACTAGCAATGTCACAAAAAAGGTTTGAATTGTGAATCTTTTAATATTTTGACTTAATTTAAATTAATTCAACATGAACCTTTGTTGAAACACAATGTTCAGAATGTTTTAGATATGTTAGTGTTAAATGTAATTAAGATTGATTTATAATTAGTTAGTTACAATATAGTTAGAAGTTAGTTAGAGTATAGTTAGAAGTTGGTTAAGTGTGTTGTAACTGAATCAACTAAACCTGCTTCTATAAAAGCCTTCAAAACCAAGAACAATCAAGGATGTTTAACGAGATCATTCTCCAAACTGTTCAAATTGATAATTAATCTCCTTTTTCTGAACTTTCTGTTTTTCTTCTCTTTTCCTCTTAATTTGAATTCCTCTCAAATATAAAACTTGATCCAATAATTGGTATCAATAGCTTGGGTTCTAAACCTTGGGAAACACGAGTGCAAGTGTGAGGGGAAATCAAAATTGGAAAACACAAGTATGAGTGAAAGAAGAAGACATGAATGGAGGAGGATTTCCATTGAATTTGCCAATTCTGGATGGGAAGAACTGGGAGAGGTGGTCTGCATCAATGAGATTGTTATTAGGAGCTCAAGAAGTATTTAAGATTGTTCAAGATGGCTATGAACAACTTACAGCGAATCCTACAAAAAGACAACAAACAACTTTCAAAGATTGCAAAAAAGATATTGCAAGGCATTGTTTTACATCCAACAGAGTGTGGGTTCAAACAACTTTGAGAGGATCTCAAAGATATCTACATCAAAGGAGGCATGTGAGATCTTGGTCAAGTACTATACAGGTGGGGAAAAGACCAAGAAAGTGAAGCTCCAAATGATAAGAAGGCAATACGAATTATTGCAGATGGAAGAAGATGAAGCTGTGGTAGATTACTTCAATCGTGTGTAGGTTGTTGTTAATAAGATGAAAACAAATGGTGAATTGTTAACTGAAGTGATGATTATTGAAAAAATCCTTATGACATTAACACAAAGTTACAAACACATAGTGGTGGAAATTGAAGAATCAAAGGATCTTGATAAGATGAAAGTGGAGGATTTGCAAGACTCTCTTGAAGCTCATGAACTGAGAGTAAGAGAAAGGTGTGCAACAACCTCAACATCTCAAGTACAGGCCCAAGTTAACAAGAAGACCAATCAAAGTGATAACAACAATAAGAATTCAAGTGGCAATAGAAAATTCAACAAGAAAGGAATCCAATGCTAAAATTGTAAAAAATGGGGACATTTTGCAAATGAATGCATATCCAAGAAGGTTTAAAGAGAGGATGATGAAACACAACTGGCAGCTGAGGGTTCAAACTCAGATGAGGTGTTGTTAATGGCTACAACAAAATCAGACGATGACTGCCCAAAGCAGCAGTACCTTGACACAAGTTGTTCAAATCACATGATTAACCATAAAGATTGGTTTGTAAGCATTCATGAGAAGGTGAAAAGGGAGATTAGATTTGTAGATTACAGTTTAGTAACAACATAAGGAATAGGAAAAATATTAATTCAAATCAGAGATGGTAAACAATCATTCATATGTGATGTGTTGTATGTGCCAAACATGAAGAACAATTTGCTACGCCTTGAACAACTGTTTAAAAAGGGGTATTATATGAAGATGGATCTGGGTGAAATGAGATTGTTTGATAGTTCATGAAGACTGATCTTGAAGGCACCATTATCTAAAAATAAAACCTTCAAGATTGATATCTAGATCAATGAGAGCAAGTGTCTAGCTGTTGAAGTCATGAATGAAGATTGGTTGTGGCATCAGAGGTTTGGACATTTAAATTTCAGAAGCCTTCAAATGTTGCATAACAAGAAAATGGTACAAGAAATTCCAAAAATTAAAATGCCAAAGGAGCTGTGTGAAGAATGTTGTTAGGCCAAACAACACAGGAACTCGCTCAAGGCTGAAGTGCCTACTCGATCTTCAAGAATGATGGAGATAATCTACTCTGATGTTTGTGGCCCTTTTGAATAAGTATCAAGAGGAGGTAATCATAACTTTTTATCATTCATTGATGATTTTACAAAGAAAAATTGGGTATATCTAATCAAGATAAAGAATGTAGTGTTTGAAATACTTAAATAATTCAAGATAATGGATGAAAAGCAAAGTGACTTTAATATGAAAATCATTAGGACAGATGGAAGAGAAGAATATAATTATAATGAATTACATGTTTTTTGTGAAAAAGAAGGGATATTGCATGAAGTGACTGCACCATATACTCCCCAACATAATGGCACGGCTAAAAAGAGAGACAAAATTATAGTGAACATGGCTAGGAGTATGTTGAAAGGGAAGAAAATGGCTCATAGATTTTGGGGGGAAGCAGTATCAACTGCAATGCATATTTTGAATAGGTGTCCAACCAAGAGAATGGGCACAAGGACAATTGAAGAAGCTTGGACTAGAAGAAAGCCAATTGTGAATCATCTAAGGGTGTTTGGCTCATTATGCTTCAAGCATGTGTCAGTTCAAAAAAAATTGATGATAGAGTAAAATAAATGGTGTTGTTGGGATATGATGCCATTGGAGCTTACGAGCTATATGATCCATACAAGAACAAGTTGGTGATAAGCAGGAACATACTTATGGATGAATCAAACGGGTGGGATTGGAAAATGAGTAGCCAACTCAAGCAGCCTAGTCAGCCCAGACATACCAGCAAGTTCCATCAGTCCAGTCAGCAGTGCAGAAGCAGTGGGACTTGATGAAGGCTAGCTTGTCGGAACAAAAAGTTAACAAGTTTTTGAGCCTATGAGAAGGTCTGAAAGAGCTAGGCAACCTTAAGTCATATTGCAACCATATGAAGTGACATCTGACTCAGCCATCAATGCAGATGGAGAACTAACACATTTTGCTTTGTTGGCTGAATCAGAACCAGTAAGTGATGAAAAAGCCTTGAGTGATCCTAGATAGAGAGCAACAATGGATGAGAAGTTCAAAGCCATAAAGAAAAACAAGACATGGGAGTTGACGAATCTATTAGTGAATAAGAGACCAATTGATGTGAAATGGGTCTATAAATTGAAATTGAAACGTGATGGGCAGATTGGCAGGTACAAGGCCAAACTTGTAGCAAATGGATTTTTGCAAAATGGGCTGGACTTTGATGAGATATTTGCCCCAATAGCTAGAATTGAAATAGTAAGGATGGTAGCCTCAATTGCTAGCTACAAAGGCTGGTATATGCATCAGTTGAATGTTAAATCAGCCTTCCTCAATGGATCATTGGAGGAAGAAGTATATGTGAAGCAGCCACCAGGATATAAAGTAAGAGCCAAGGAAGACAATATATACAAGCTGAAAAAAGCACTATATGGCCTGAAGCAAGCTCCTAGAGTCTAGAACAAGTGGATTGACAAATTCCTGCTAGAGCAGTAATTTGAAAAATATGTCAATGAGCATGAAGTTTATGTTAAGAAAAGAGCAGCAACACTTGCATTGCTGATATGCCTATATGTAGATGATTTACTGTTGGGCGGCAACAATGAAGTAAAGATTCATGAATTCAAAATCAAAATGGAGAACGAATTTGAGATGACTGATCTAGGTATGCTATCATATTTCCTTGGTATTGAGTTTGTAACCAAAGAAAATGGAACTTTTACGTATCAAAAGAAGTATGCTAATGATGTACTAAGGAGATTCAAGATGCAAGACTGCAATGGGGTTGATACTCCATCAAAAGCAGGCCTAGTCCTATCAAAAGAAGGCAATGATGAGCTAGTTAACTCTACAACATTCAAGCAACGGGTAGACTCATTGAGATATTTGTGCAACACACTGCCATACATACCTCAAAGTTTAGGGTTGGCTAGTAGGTACATAGAAAAGCCTAGAACAGCCCACTATTTGGCAGCTAAATGAATTTTGAGGTACATCAAGAAAACAAGTGAACTCAGACTGCACTATGCTAAGAAGCAGACTATAATTGAAGCTAATTTGATTTGATTCACTGATGCAAATTGGTGTGGAGATAAAGATGATAGAAAAAACACATATGGCTATGTTTTCATGATAAATGAGTCACCAATCTCATGGTGTTCAAGGAATCAAAACATAGTCGCATTTTCTACTTGTGAAGCTGAATATGTGGCTCAATCCATGGGAGCATGCCAAGCTGTGTGGCTGACAAAATTAATGGCAGAACTGGGACTGAGAAGTAATAATGCAGTAAAGAAGAAGATAGACAATAAATCAGCTATAGACCTAACAAGACATCCAAGTGTCCATGGAAGGAGCAAGCACAAAGAAACAAGATTTCATTTCCTAACGGATCAAGTAATGAAAGGCTGGAACACTACAATTCAAATGATCAAAAGGCTGACATTTTAACAGAAAACTTGAAGAGGGTGAAGTTCCAAGAGATGGGGATCAAACTTGGAATAACATCAACTTGAATCACTTTGAATTAGGAAGCATGTTAAATGTAATTCAAATTGAGTTGTGATTAGTTAGTTAGAATATAGTTAGAAGTTAGTTAGAGTATGTTTAGAAATTGGTTAAGTTTCTTGTAACTGAATCAGTTAAAATCGCTTCTATAAAAGCCATCAAAACCAAGAACAACCTGAGATGCTTAACCAGATCAATCTCCAGACTATTCAAATTGATAATTAATCACATTTTTATGAACTTTCTATTTTTCTTCTCTTTTCCTCTCAATTTCAATTCCTTTCAAATATAAAACCTCTTCCAACATTTAGATGTAAATAAAACAGATTTAGCTTATAATTAATTGTGATTTGTGTGTGCAAATAATTAAAGATAAGGGATATAAAGATCACACACAAAAAGTATATTGGTTCACCCAACTCGAGCTTATGAATCAAAATGTTCTTTTTCACACATTTTCTCTTGATCACACCCCTGGTCAACTACAATCTTCATATTTCAACCTAGAAATGATTTTTACAACCACCTTTCAATCTAGAAATGATTTTTACAAACACACTCAATCTAACATAAAAAGATAGATTTGAGTTACATATGATGCATATGATAAAAGTATTTGGGATCTTAAAACTTCTCAACACTTGTTTGAGATAAATAAAGACAAACTCTGTAAATAAATGATCCACATATATAGTGAAGAGAGCTGGAGTTTGCTTGAAGAGTTTTTTAATTGTTCTTACTTGAACAAGTGTTGGTAGATTGCAAATTAACTTTTTCCTTAATCTTCTAGTGGATCTTCTATTTATATATGATGAGAAGCTTTAAAATATTTAGTTTATTATGAATATAGCCGTAAACCTTAGCTGGCAATAAGTCTTGATAAAAGTGCATTTAAGAACATGTTTTATTATGTCTAGAGTTTTGTTTGAAACATTCTTCTTATTTGTATGTATGTATGTTAAGAATGTTCTTGTTCAAACCTAAAATGTTCTGACTTGCTGGAGAGTGGAGAAAAACTAGAATGTTGGGTGGTTTGCCATATGAGAATTATATCAATTTAGAACAGTTGCCCCAAAATTGATTCATTTGTTTTTGTTTAAGATAACTAGAATGAACCATAATGTTCTTCTTCAAACCCAAAACGCTCTAAATATGATGGAGAACAAGAGTGATAGTTATAGTGGGTTGTGATATATCAGCTCTAGATTAGAAGCGTGCATTGTTTTCTACAAAATAGCTACAATGTACTTTTATATCCTTGTTTACCTAAATCACAACTCATCAATTTGAAGATCAATATGTTCATTAACCTGGAGGTTGTTTTCTTCCTTTAGGCCTTCCACTTGAATTATTGGCTTGAACAATGATTCTTGAGTAGCTTTGTTACTTGAATTTAGAACATAGGCACTTATTACTTTTGGTCCAATTTGTATAATTAGAACAAATGCAACTTTAAAGGATGTTGCAAATCAAAGGCAGCGTATTGGAGTATGTTTGTATTTGTCAACAGAAACTTCAGAGGCAAGTTGCAAAAGATTTAGAGGCATGCTTTAACTTCAAAGGCATGCTTTAGCAGAAGCATGTTTTCACTTTGAAGGCATGTTTTAACATCAAAAGCACACATTAGCTTCATATGCATGCTTCATCAGAGGCATGTTTTAAACTTCAGAGGCATGTTTTAAACTTCAAAGACATATTTCAACGGAGGCATACTTTCATACTTCAGAGGCATGTTTCCTATGACTTACTTCCTTTGATTTCTTTGCTATGATTTTGTTCCTCATATTTTTCCCTCGAATTTTCTTCGTCTAAGTTTAATTTTTCTTTCTGCTTGGAAGATTTCCTTTTAATATCTCCATGAAATATTATTTTGATGTTCTTTGATTCTTTCATGATTGAGTAGATACTTATATACTTGTTGATGTGAATGGTTTCTTGTCTGTCTACTTATATGATTCATGTTTCTTAAATAAAACTTAAGTACAATTATCAGCAAATCATCATTCATAAAACTTAAATATTTATTTCATAAAATTTGTTGTTATTAAAACATATATCCAAAGAGATTTTTCCTCAATAGATCTTTCACATATCATTATAGTATTATCCACAAACTGAAAAATTACAAAAGATATAGAATTATTAATCACATATGTCTTCCACAATACCAATAAAACCACATTCTCAACCAAACCCGCCAAACTTCAATTGTTGTTAGACATAGAAATGAAGCAATGAGGTCTCATTGTTTAAGGAGGAGATAAATTGTTTCCTTTGGCCCAACTTCTTCCTAAAAGGAGAAGATAAATTAAAAACAAGTTGGGCCAAAATGATGTATTTGCAACTCATAAGTCCATCCTAATATAATTTTACATGCAATAATGTCCGAACCCATGCGGATGCATAAGTACTCATTACTAGTGTGATTTGAAAAAAGGCAACACTAAACCTATGATTTTATGTTATTTGTATTGTGAGTTGTAATTGAATTTCTAAACCATACTTTTTCAATTTTAGAATTTATTTGAATGAGGGAATTTTAGGATAGGAATGTAATTTTTAAGGTAATTTATTTTCTTCAATACAAATTATCTTGTTTAGATAATAAATCTGAAATGGACAGATTTATTGAGGCTTTAATTTGACATGTTAAATTTAAGAAAATTAAAATACCAAATACAAGATTTGAAAATTCCACATCTTAATCTTAATATAATATATATTATATTTTAAATGAAGGTGGCAATATAGTAACTGACTGCATCATTTGTCTTTTCATTTTTTGAACATTATTATTATTATTATTATTATTATTATTATTATTAAATAACACTGGTTCGTGGTTTCATTTCATCATTTATTTTATTTTGTACAAATTTTTTGAATTTCACCTCATTTTGGGGATAAGGTAAAATTCAGAACATTTGGTATATTTAAATTTTGATTATTGTATTATAACTCTTTTTATACAAACAAAAATATATCTATTCATTCAAATTAATAAAATATATAGAATATAATACAAATTTAAAGTTGCTCCAAAACTAAAAAGAATAAATATGTATTTTAAGATGATCTCTTTTTACAAGAAGAATTGATTCAATGATGGAATAAAAAGAACCAAATTAGTTTTAGTTGAAAATATCATTTTCTTATGTGATGTTATTTAAAAAAAATTGCTTTTTTTTTTTTTAGAAATTGTTTGCAAAATTTGAATTTTTTTAGTGGTTTATCATGGAAGAGAGATCAAGGAAAAATATTTTTTTTTTTTACTAGATGTCTTGTGATGAACAAGATATGCAGTATGGATTGAAAATATTGGATACATGTCTATTACAATCATGTTGAGAAATTGAGACTTTCGATTCATGAGCATCCACAACTATACTCACCTAAATGTCTTTGAGATCAAAAGTTTAAAGATATGAGTGAAGTGATGATGACCAAATAAATATGTGTGTCATTCAAGATTGGGAGATATGAAAATGAGGTGTTATGTGATGTGATTCCAACAAAAACGAAACACTTGCTACCGTGACTTCCATAGAAAGTTGATGGTCAAGTACACCATAATTATATCACCACTAAATACTCATTTTTATTTAATAATCATAAATTTATCATTGTAAAATTTTTTCATGAAACTTGTGAGAGAAAAGATAAGAAGATAAAAAAAGAGAAGAAAGAAATGAAGAAAAGAAGGGCGTCGAAGAAAAATCTAAAAAGGAAAAGAGAAAAGAAAGTGCCAAAAAAAAAATAGTAGAAAGTTTCTTTGTAAAATAAAAAGTGGTAAAAAAAAGACTTGTTCGACAAAGAAAACAAAAAGTGTGAGGTAAATATTGAAATAAAAACGAAAAAATTCCTAATAGTTGAAGGAATATGAAACAACAATCTCAAGATGATAACTTTCACCTATATATGAAGCAAGACATATATTTATTAGGATCTCATTATTTTCTTGAAGAGGAAGGGAATAATGAGATCATAATAGATATATGTCTTGTTTTATCTATATGCAGAGCTCTAGATGTTCGATTAAAATGAACTTTAATTCTTTAAAAAGATTAGAAAATAATCTACCATTTATCTTTCAAAACTCAAAATCAAATTCAACTTCTATCATGGTTAAAAATGGGTTATAAGTTGACAATGAATTTGTGTTGTTTTTATTGTTTTAGGATATTTATTAGAATAATAGCTAAATAAATAGGCATGCACAAAAAAGGGCTGATGAAAAAATGTTTGTT
This sequence comes from Cicer judaicum, assembly GCA_037974835.1. Taxonomy (NCBI): domain Eukaryota; kingdom Viridiplantae; phylum Streptophyta; class Magnoliopsida; order Fabales; family Fabaceae; genus Cicer; species Cicer judaicum. The sequence goes on from JBBPBS010000749.1 coordinate 1,414,528, forward strand.
AATTTTTCTTTGATTGTTTTATAACTATTTTATAAATTTAGATTAGACAAGACTTTTATCAAGAAAGCAATATACCTACTAGGATTAATGTTTGATTATTGTGCCTTTTCAACTATGATTAAATAAAAAATATTTTTCCTTGAGAATTGTGAATGAGATTTTTCTCATCCTCTATGACTTCTTATATTGGAATTTATCGATGAAGTCATTACCATTGTGGTGATTTCTCTTAGTTTGTCAATATGTGAAGTTTCATTTTACCATCTCTTTTCCCAAATCCACATTGTGTTTATTTATTTTATTTTCTTCCCATAATTTATCATCTTTTGTCTCTTATAACGCAACATTCAAATTAATAGCGGCAAAATATTTATAAATATTTGATATAATTAAAGTAACAGAAATACACATGGCCGAATCTATAAACGACAAAACCGTTGACTTAATTTGTAATAGATCGAATGATCATTCAATCTAAACCACAAACACCACACAAAATGAAAAGTCAAGAAAACCAAAATCAAACGATAAACAAAACAAAACTCACAAGAAAATAAAAAGAAAACAAAATAAAAATAAAAAATAAAAAAAAAGACACAAAATGAATAATTTTGAACTAAAAAAAACTGCTGATACCTACATTCTTTTATAAGAAATTAAATTACAATAAGTGGGGCCTTAAGCATGTAGATGGTTTGGTTGAGTGATGATCCATTAAAGTGGAATAAGTCTTAACACCGTTGTCACCCATTTTATTCCGTTATTGATGTGATAAATATTGTTATTTTTATTAATTTGTACTATAAATTTAGATTTTATAAAAAAATATATATTTGTTTTTAAGGTTATAACCTTATTCTTAAATTAAATAAATTAAATGTAAAAATTTCTTTTAATAAAAATTCGAATATGAATCTATTATACTGTAAAAATTTAGTCTGTTAATTAAGTGGTCTTTAAAATTATTCATAAATATTAAATATGTATTAAATTTTTGTTATGTAACGTTAAATTAAATTATTACTGAATAACCTGTGAGTCTTTTGGTATTACTAAATGACCTAAATTGTAAAATTAAATAATTAAAAGGTCAAAATTTTAATTAAATCTTTTTGTTATCATACAAAATAAATATAAAGGTTGACGATATAAAGAACTGATGAATTTAACTGTTTTCTCTAAAATAACACAATAACTACCGTTGTATAGGTCGCTCTTAATTACTTTTTGATTTTGTTTTAAGGATATTTATGTACAATAAAAAAATACTAGATTTTTTTTTTATTTTGATGGATTTATTTGCATTTTTATATAATACTTTTAATTATTATTATCTTATTTTTCGTATTTCTTCTCAACTATAAATTGTTATATATTTATGCCGAATAATAATTAATATTAATATTTCTTTAAATTTTAAATCAACACATAATCTAAAAAAATATATTGTTTAAAAATTTATTGTTTTGAAAGTTGAATAAAATAACCAACAAAATAACAGTCTAAATTGCATAATATATTTGAGTGTTTATTTGATTTTATATTAACTTTTGTATTTCTTCCTTAAGAGAAAAATGGAGAGGATCATATATCTTTCATTTTATAATAATAGATCTATTTGATAATTTCACACACACTAGTAAAAATATAAACAAAAGATAAAAAATAATAATTTTATTAATTTTTCTTGTTAAATATTATTCTTATTAAATACTAGTATATTTTATTTTTGTGATAAACACAGTGAAATTATTAAATTGTCAATCATGTATATAATATTAATTAAAAAATACAATTAAAAAATTATAAATAATGCAGCCTTAAATTTTGAAATATCAATTATTTTGAGAGAAATATTTTTATATGACAGAGAGTATTATTCTCATGACCCGTTCGTCGCAAGGGACAACACTTTTAGTTTACTTAATTAAACATGAATAATATAATGGCTTTAATATTTGTATTTTTTTTCAAAAATTTCACCTAAACCCCTATAGTTTTTTTTTTGTAGTTATCACAGACTTTAAAATAAATTATAAATTTGAATGATTAATTAAGAACCATATAAGAAGTAAAAATACACCTATGTTTGGTTCTTATATTTAATGTTGACAAATATGATTTTAGTAGTTTGAGGAGAATTTTTTAAAAAGGTACTATAAAACTTGAGGATTTACGCTAGTTAGTCATAATGATTAATTTTTATTTCTAAAAATTATTTAATCTAATTTATTAATATAATAAGAATGTTATAAAATTCTTAAATGAAATGAAAAATTAGAAAGAAAAAGAGGGGAAAAAAAGGATAATTGGAGCAATAAAAAAGAAAAACAAGGCACCGTGCAGCTATTCGTGATTTTGTTACGTTGGAATTTTTTTTTTTTTTGTGGAAAATGATATTTAGCCTGAAATAGTGTGAGATATATGCTATGCACAAATATACTTTGTAAATTGATTAAATTATTTTGATAAATACATTTTTTTTATATAGGTAAATATACATGCAATTTAAGGATTACTGATATCAAGACAAATAACTAAAATAAATATATCAAATAATAGACATAAAAAAAATGATAAAATATTTCTATCAAATATAATAATTAAAGGATTCCTGATATCAAGACAAATAATTAATATTAATGCAATTTAATTTAGGGAAGTGTTGCTCGATAAAAAAATTAATTATTCATATACATGTTCAAATACTAAGAAAACATATAAATGAAACATCACACTACTACAAATGCAACCTCATATGACTATAACATTGAAAATGTAAAATAAATTGCACATCCAACACTCAATTAGTCCAGACTTACGACCATTAATAATGTAGATGTTCCTAAAAAAAGGTAATACACATATTAGTAAAAGTAATTATGATCGGCAATTTAAAAAATTAAAAAGATAGTACTATTCAATCAATACATAAAATATGAACATGTTACATATACCTATATGGCATGACAATTAGATACAGATCTACACTCTCCGGCCGAAAAAAACCTATAATAGTTAAGTAAAAAATCTATATAATGAGTATAAGTATTGGGAGAGATAATTATACGTAAAATTAAGTAAGTACGTGTAGTACACCTCTCCCCACATCCACACTAATATAAATATATATTATTTATTTATTATATTAGTGTTTAGTTTAATTAATTATTTTTGTTTATGTTTTAATATCTATATAATATTATTGAACCACTACAATATTTATAATCGAAAGATAAATGTTTGTAAATTTTTTAAGAAGTTGATTATGATTAATAGGTAAATAATTGTTATTTTATAACTAAAAATTATATCTTATTAATTGTGAATTTATAATTATATTTGCAGCTTCCTATCAATTTTTCTTACTGTTATATCGAATAATATTATCGTATGACTTGCAACGAGTGTTCGTTTGAAATATTTTGAGTTAAAAAATATTTTAATTTATAATATTTTATAATTAAATTTAATATATTTAAATAATTTTTAAATTTAATTATAATAATATCATTTATTTATCAATTTATTTTAATTAATACGTAGATGATAAATATCAGCTAAATACCCAAAAAGTAGGAGGAGTATTAAAATTGATGTCCAAAACATAACAACACAAATATATATATATATTTTTGTAAATAGCAGGTATAACGACGTGTACTGTGTATCTATCCATTGTCATTTCTATATAACAAACTTAGTTTATATATATATATATATATATATATATATATATATATATATATAATTTAAATCTACCTCAACGTTAAAAATTGGGTTGAACAACAATTCGGTATAATGATCCATATTCTAAACTGTAAGCATACTTGGATAACGTACACTTGAAATCATATCTAAAAAAGAATGTAAGGAAAAAGTAGATCGATCCAACAAATATAAAGACTTAAAAGAAATTTTAATATTAGAATTAAAATAAAGTTTTTAAATTTTAATTTGATATCATGTAATATTTTCTTTAATTGATTTAGTATTATTGAAATAATATTAAATTAAAAAATATATATTTTAATTTTAAAAATATTAAAATATGAAATACTTTTGAGATATTTTGATTAAGTAAAGGTTATATTATAGTGGTCTTATTTTCTTGCGGTGGCAATCCTGAAAAATTAAAATTTGAACAAAATTTTATGAATAAACAAACCTTTGATTTTCTAAATTAATTGATACTTAATGGTCATGTACTTCAACTTTGGCCAACTTTCTGATGACATCTACACGTAATACATTTCACACATTTAAAGCATTAGGATAAACTGAATAATGGAAAAATGATAAGCACTCAATTTTATTTATTTATTTATTTATTTTTTATATATGATAAATATGAAACAATAATCCATTTTATGAACCTTATCCACTGAAACTTAAAGATCTGTAATTTCGTGACAAGAAGTCATTAAGATATATTAAGAAATATGAATATTAACACACTTACATCGTAAATGATTATATATTTTATAAAACTCCACATAACAATCTATCAACACCATGTCAATAGAGAAAAGAGAATTATATATTCGTGCAATGAAATACCATTCACTTTTTTGATCGTGATATTGAGCAGCAAAATAAAGATCGAGGATATTATTTATTTAAGAAAAACATAAAAATTTTGGTTTGAAAAAGTTTGAATTTTATAGTGTGTTTGAAAGTTGGTTTTTAGAGGAAAACATTTTAAAAGAGTAAGTCTATATTTTAATATTTAAAAAAATTAAATTATAGATTCATTTATTATGTTAGTTTATTAATTTTTTAAATTAAATATATATTAAAATATAGACTTACTGTTCCAAAAATGTTCTCTTTAAAATTTTCTAAAACTTTAAAATAGGTTGTGTCTTTTGGCATATTATATATATATATATATGTATATATATATATATATATTATTTTACTTTGTTATTTTATTGAGTAATAAAATGTTATTTTATTAATTTCTACTGTAAATTTAGATTTTATAAAAACAAATTTGTTTCTTATATGAGACGCGTCAAAAATTAAATCTCTCTTAATAAAAGTTTTCATATATTTTATTATATTGTAACAGTTTAACTTCTTAAGCAGTCTTTCAAACTATTAAAAAATATTAAATAAGCATTAACTTTTTGTTAAATGATTACTTCAATATAGAAAATTATAGTCCAAACTTTAAACTTTAAATGGAAGTTGATGATTAACCTTTGAATGATAAATGTGAGTCTTTTGATATTTCAATGTCTCATAAGTTATACACAGAGAGAATCAAATATAAATCAGTTTATAAATATTCAATTAATTATAAAATCAAATCTACTTTATAGTGCTGTAGGTGAGGTATGATCCCTTCTTCTTGAACTTGTTAATAAAAAAAAAACATTTAATTTTGTATTTTTTAATAATATTTTCTTCAATTTTTAAGCTTATTTTTAGATACTATTTTTTTTTCAAAACTTACTAATCAAAAGATAAACAATTTAAAAAAAATTGTAACACACACCCATTATTATCATCAATCTTACAATTTAAATATTATAATAGTTATGAGATTTATCATGACACAATTTAAAGGAAAGAAGGGATACGAAGCAGTGATATATGTGTTGGTTATAAACTATTTGAACTTGATCTCACATAAATTCAATTCACCTAACTACGTGTAAATAATATATTTAAGTGTAATATGAAAAGAAAATAGGAGTATGATTAACAAAATAATATATTATAAATATTATTTACAGTTAATAATTGCTCTAATTGTGATATAATTTCCTATAAGAAATAGTGAAAATATTAACACTTACATTATTTTAACTAGTGTATAACTCGTGTTAAGTTCAAGTTACCATTTTGAATAACTATTTTTTTAATATAAATTTTTGATTAACTTTTTTTATAAATAAAATTATATTTTAATATAAATTTGAGTTAATATAAATATATTTTAGTAAAAGAATTAAAATTGATTTATATTTATGATATTATTGTAATAAATAAATTATTTTAAAACATTTATGGGTTTAAGAAATTAAAACATATATTTATAATAAAGTATAATATTTAATACATATATCTTTATTTTAAATAATAACTATTCATTATCTTTAAATCATATAGTATGCTGTATATCTCACATGCTCGGATTAAAAGTTTGACTAAATTGTTTGATAAATGTAAATATGGTTTGAAATTAAATAAATATCAAATTGAATTAACATGAATATAAAATTAAAATTATTTTAGTATGTATAACAAAATTGAATATATGTTTATGAAAGTGTAATATGGAGAAATATATATTTAAAAAAGTAGTTTCAAATTGAAGAAGGTGCTGTATCATTTAAGTTAGGTCATTTATTTTATTTGAATATGTTTAAATGTACAAATTTAATAAGGTTATTCCAAACTCATCTTCATCTTATTCCACTTCATCATCTCCATTCATATCATCTCCATCTTAGTTTTTTAAATCTTGAACTTAGATAAATTAAAGACACTTGGAAATGATGGAGAATAAATAGTATTGATGATGGTATTAAATGTTGTGAATTGAAAAAAAATGAGAAGTCCACATAGTAAGGAATACACTCATTAATAGCATTTATAAGGTGGAGGTATGACACTTGGATTGGGTCCCAAGGGATACCACAATTTTGTGAAGGAGGGAGAACGCAAGCATATGTGGTGTATAATATGAAAATTATTTATTTTAATTAATTAAATGCTTGCGTTCTGTAACAAGTTGGTGCGTTAATTATGTAACTGCCCTCCACCCCAGTCAAAACCCTAAACAGACTAATCTTCTGTTAATTGCCCAGTCAAAACCCTGGTCTTCCCCACGTGTCATTTGTTGCCCGGTCAAAACCCGTGTCACTTGTTGCCCGGTCAAGAAGTCATGGTCAAACACTTTTTCCTATCTTTGAGCGCACTTCTTGTGGTCTGATGGATCTCGTGCATTATGGATCCCCCGTTTTTTCTCAGATCCAGTGAACTCCTCTATAAATAGAGAGTTCACCTCAGTTGGAAAAACACACCAAAAAGCTCTCTCTGAGGTTTTTGTCACTTCTCCCCCTTCTTTCTTCTTCTTCTTCCAATTTCTTGAGTAGCCTTAGTGTTATATTACGAGTGTCAGTCATTCGACTACCATACAGAGGGTGTAATTCTAGATCGATTTTCTACAGTGCAGTAGAACTCCGTTACAGAGAACGATTTAGTCAACGACTCAACCCAATAATTTTATTCGGTGGCATTGTTATTTTTAAAACTATTTTTCTGAAAAAACAACTTAACCACAATCTATTTTATCATGATAATCGGCCATTAACAAAATATATATATATATATATATATATATATATATATATATATATATATATATATATATATATATATATAAAGCGACATAACTCTTATTTGAATCACATGAATTTATTTAATTTACTGCTCCATAATTGCAAAGAGTAATCAAGATAGTCATGTATATAGGGCAAATGTAGGCTCATATAGGCTTAATGATCTTTATTCACACATTCAATATTGCAATTCTCTATATTTATATAAATATTCTATAGAAGAATGTGTCATATGCTTTAGAAAAGCATAAATAAATAACTTAAATTTTATTTTTTTGCAAAATGGTTATTTCCCAATTTTCTTAACTATTTTTTTTATAATAAAAACTCCTACACTTACTCCAGTTGGCTTTGCACATGCATGTGCACAAAAAGAAATTAAAATTTTTGTTGTAAATATTTATATCATTATTTGACTTCATTGTTATATTTTTATTTCTGAATTTATTGATTGGTGTAAATAGCTAGGTTTAAAAATAATGAATCCCTTTGTTTAATGAAAGCAAATTATGAATCTATAGTTTTGTTTATAATTTATGTAGTTATACGAATTTGAAACACATTCTTAGAATTGATTGGTTAAATGAAAGTTTCATTTTATTGGGTATGTATTTTTATATTGTGTAAATTTGGTTTTTAATTATTATTATTATTATTATTATTACTATAAAATAAATGTATATTATTTCTCAAAAAACAATAAAATTTGAGGTAAAACATTGTCTAAGTGATATCTCACTTAATTAATACAACTAATAATATTTTAGATCAAGACTATATGATGATTTTTAATTTTATTTGTGTTTAAATTGAATTGTAATAATTTTAGTCAAGTGGTGTAAGTTCAATATTATTATAAAGAGTTGACTTTTTACTCATTTTCGAAATATGAAAAGCCTTTTTTAAAATACTTTTGTAAAAAATTTGAAAAAAATTATAGTTTTCTTTTATTCAAAATGTTGAGTGAGTTAGGTCTCATATTTAAGTTATTAATTGAATTATAATTTTCTTCAATCATATTATGGTGCCTTTACTATTATGATAAATTCTCATTAACTTATCAATCATCAATGATTGTGACGCTGTCTCCATCTTCTCAACTACCATATTTGTTTGTGTTTTTTTCCTATTTATTTGGCTATTTTATTTCAAGAAATCATCTATAAGTGTAACCAACTCTAATCCACATATTAATTATTCAATTTATACAAATACACAGTTGTTATTTTTTTATATTAAAATATGGAATGATAGTGTCTTGATAAATATGTTATTGATAAAAATGAAGACATATTAACCCTAAGGTTTTGAAAGTGCATATAAAAATGAAGACATATTAACTCACGGTAAAAATACATTTTTGTGGAGTTTCTGGATTCCCTTTGAAAGTGCTAATTTAAAAATTTGTATTGATGGTAATAAAAATGATTACTCTAGCTATAAATTATAAGAATTAGAGTTAGAGGATGTACATAAAAATTAACTATTGGCTTAATTGAAGTTTTGGTTCATCTATTTTAGTTGAATCATGAAAATAGTCATTCTTTTTTTATTTGTCTCTAATTTTGGTCTCTCAAACAAAATTTTGATTTAAAACTTGATAAAATATCATTTTTTTTGCGTTTATTTAAGTCACATCATGCCTCAAGAACTCTAGGTGTAGTAATTATACCTAAAATCTATTATCATAAATGATCTGATATGACTTTAAAAAAATGATATTTTATCAAATTTTAGACTAAAATTCTGTTTGAAAACTAAAACTAGAGACAAATAACATGGAGGGACAGTTTTCGTGATTCAGCTAAAATAGGAAGATTTAGACTCCATTTAAGCTTTCACTATTATATTAAATGTGTTCTAGATTACATACTTTTAATATCAATTATGTAGATTCAAAATCTAAAATAATAGTAATAAAATAAAAGTAAATGCGAAAACAATTGGGAAGCAGGACTATTAAGAGATGAACACATGTAATTTGTATAAATATAGGTTGTGTTTGCTTATAGTATATATAAATTCCAAATTACAATCCAAAAAATTTGTATTATAAATTTTATTTTAAAATTGTAACATTTGTTTTTTCAAAAACAAATTTATTGAATAATTTTATTTTAAAATCACAATTAAAATTGATAATGACTTTTACAATATAATTGGAGGTAAAAATAAGTATAAATTTTCAAAATTGAATATGTCAGAACAATTATTATTATCACAACATAATTGGAGGTTTTGATCCAACTTTCAGATATTAATTAATTATTATAATATTAATTATAACCATTTAGACATTGAAATATTCATTAATTGAAATAAATAATTAATTTTTTTATAAACAGAATCATAAATATAAGTAGAAACTCACACGTATAAATGTCAATTTTTGAATTCAAATCTAATACATATGTTCAACCTCTAACAATTATTTTATTCAAATCTAATACATATGTTCAACCTCTAACAATTATTTTATTTGCTAGTTGGATTAAGACTTAAAGGACATAGTAAATATGAGAATATCTTTATTTTTTCAAAATGTATATTTATATATCTATATTTTTTTTGGTAGAAATCATATATATAGATATTTTCTCTTTATAATTATAATCATATAGCCACATCTTTATTTTCTCAAAGTGTACGATTTTATCTATATATGTTGTAATGGATATAGAGAATCT
>JBBPBS010000749.1:1439905-1460462 GCA_037974835.1 Cicer judaicum
GAAACACAATTTTATTTTTAAAATTCAAAATTTGTTTTTTGGATTTTTTTTTTAATTTTTTGATATACATTATAGTACAATTATGTTCCGAAATATTTTAAAAAATTTCAAAACACAAAAACTCATATTTTATGTTTTGAAAATCTTTTTAAAATTTTTTTGAATATAATTATATAACAAATTTTATTTTTAAAATTTTTCAGAACACAAACTTATAACAAAATATAAAGTTTGATTGAAAATAAAATTAAATATTTATTAAAATATAAAATATAAATATAAAAATATAAAGTAAAATTTTTAAATTGCAGACTATAATACCATATATATTGTCATCCCTAATCATGATTTTCAAATTATAAGAAAAGCCCCATTTATAATTTTACATTTAAGTGCTATATGTTATGTTGTTCAGTTTCCATTGTCACACTTATTGCTAATTAGTATCACCATGTTAACCAACTTGACACAAAAGACTAAAAGTAATCTATTTATACGGAGGGTTACAAGACTTATGAGAGATAATAACCAAGTAATATAGAAACTAATCCTAAAATTAATCTATAATATACTAAAATTACAAATTGATTCTACGAGATATTATAAGATATTCTTAAAATATTCCAACAATATCATTTCACGTGCTACTCTGAGTTGCATTTGTTGAGTAGCTGAAGAACTCAGCAAAGCGTGAATGATGATGTGCGACAGTGAAGCCATTACATTTTCCTACACTTTCCTCCTACACATTAATTAGACAACATAGTTAAACTTTAAGTCTCACATCAAATGCATTCTCATTAACTTAAAAAATTAATTTGTATCCTCATGGCTTTAGATTGTAAATAAAAAGAGGCAAGAGAAGATAAATAAAATAAACAATTTCATTGCTTACCTAAGGGACTTCTTGACCACACCAACCAGCATCACTGTCTTGATTATATGGAGCTTCAAGGTCTTTTTTTCCCAATATGGAGCTTTAAAAATCATGTTATAACTCCTAAATCACATTTAAAAAAATTAAGTAACTGCATTTACAAAAACAAGGTTTTTAGCAGATAACAAAAATATAATTCACAATGCAAGTCACCATAAAGCTTAATAGTGACAGTGACTGGAGGCTGAGTGAACAGACAATGCATCAGATAGAAAAACCTTCTTATTCTTCTCAAATTATGCTTGTTGAGCAACAAGCTGCAATTCAAAGGCAAGTAATGTAAATCACTAAGTAATCTGTTAGACTATTGTTTCTATCATAATCCTGTTGCAGAAATATTACAAGGCAAGTAATGTTAAGCATGTATGCTAGACGCATATAATTCCCATAAAGAGATGTGTGGGTGTAGTCTTTAACTCTTAACTAATTTCACATTGTCATAAACCTTATAAACAAAAACGGGCATTCTCCTTGACATATCTAATTTGCTAAGAACAAATGGATGTAGCAAATTGAGTTCAAATTTTATAGTATTACCTATTCACAATATCATTCATACCAATCTTATGTAACAAGAAAGCATCTTACCTAATTTTGCTTTTTCAATAGACGTCTAGAAATCATTTCACGTAGAAGCTTTTCTGCCTTATCTCTCTCATCTTGTTCAAAGAGGGCATAAATAATTGTTTCATAACTTACAATATCAGGAATACAACCATTGTCTTCCATTCTTGATAACAAAGCAAGTGCTTCATCAAACAAGGAATCCTTACAAAACCCATTTATCATAATATTATATGTCCAGACAGTTAGATGGTAGCCTTTAGTCAAAAGATCATGAAACACCACCTGTGCATTCTTAAGCCTTCCACCTTTGCATAGTCGATCAATCAATATATTGTATGTGGACATATTTGGCTGAGTACCTTGGTCTTTCATTTTCTTAACCAATGCAATTGCCTAGTCAAGATGATTCTTTTTGCACAAAGCATGTAATATAGAACTGTAAGTGATTACATCAACCTGTAGACTTATATGATGCATCTCATCAACAAGTTCCCACGCATAAGAGGTTTTCCCCGATTTACACAAACCATCAATGAGGGTATTATAAGTTACCACATCAGGAACAATCATCTTGTTTTGCATTTCTTTAAACAAGTTCATGGCTTTGTCCACCATTTTATTCTTGCACAATCCATTAATAATGATATTGTAGCACCAAACATTTGGCACCACTCCCTTGTGCATCATAGTGTTGAATATTTTTATGGCCTTGTTCATTTGATTAACTAAGCAATACCCATCCATTAGTGTATTATAAGTTACAACATTCGATTTTACACCATATTTTATCATTATAGCTAACATATTCATAGCTTCTTTGACCTTTCCTTCCTTGCATAAGGAATCAACCAATATATTAAAAGTATAAACATCTGGGTTAATGTTTTTCCTTACCATTTCATAGAACAAACCAAATGCTTTTTTCAATTGACCTATCATGCAAAATCCATATATTAAAGCATTAAAAGTGATAACATTAGGAGAAATTCTCTTTGCAATCATCTCAACATACAATTCGTAGGCATCGTTTATAGATTTATCTTTACACAAAGTATCGATGATAGTGCTATACATTACAACATCAGCGTTGACCGATTTCCTGTCAATTAGTCTCAGCAATTGCAGGGCGGGTCTTGTTTCCCCCATTTTACACAATCCATTTATCAAGGTCCCATAACTAACTTGATTCAACTGAAATCCCAGTTTAATCACATGGTCATGAAAGAGAAGAGCTTCCTTGACTTTACCGTTACAACATAGACCTTTCATAAGAGTAGTCAAGGTTATGATATCTTCTTGAAATCTCATCTTGAGAATCTTTCCCAATATAGAAAATGAAAAATTCATCTGACCTAAGTGGCAGTAACAATTAATTAAGATGTTAAAAGTAACAATATTAGGGTTAATTCCGTTGAATTCCATTCGGTGACAAAGAGAAATAGCAGTGGGATAATGCTTCATCTTAACAAGGGAACCTAAAATCTTAGTGAATTGAACAATGGATGGGGTAGGATTGATAGAGAGCATGCGATGGAATGAGGAAACAGCATGATTAACATCAAATTCGTTGGAATTGAAACGAGAATGAGAAGAGAATGAAAGAAGGAAAGTGTTTGAAGAAGAAATTGGAAGAAAATTGGGAATGGAAGAAAGAGAGAAAGCATACCTTGTTAGGGTTAATAACTTTGAAACTGAAACTGAGAGAGACAACAGCATTGTTGCTGAAATTGAATTGTATGAACTTGACTCTCCCTACTGTCTTCAAGTTAACCTTATTTTTGTTTTTAATTTTCTTTATTAATTATTATTTTACTTAATTATAGTTTTAGTACCTTCATTTTATTGAATTATGAAATTAAAATTTTTATATTAAAAATCAACGGTTTTTGTCTCATTATTAACACACACAAAAATATGAATCAAATGTGTAAAAAAATTTAGATTTCCACTTTAAATATTTTTTTATATTTTTAATTTAATTAATGACATATGAATAATTGATCCATTTAGATAGTTCTATATAATAGAAAATATATGTCAATTCATTAAAAATATGTCAATTATATTATATCATAATATCGTATGTCATGTTATTTAAATGATATTATATCGTTATTTTTTAGTTAAAAAATCATAATAAGGGATCAACACTTTCAGATTTTAAAATAAGATAACTGATTTCGTCAATTGTTAAAATAGGAAGACTAAAATTACAATTAAACTAAGTTTTATATAAATCATGATTAAAAAAACCACCTAATCAACACTTTGAGATTTAACTCTCAGTGTAAGTAAGTTTTTTTATACTCGTAACGAAACCATTCGAATGGACCCCAAAAGCATCTTGTATTTTATTTTATTTTAAAAAATATTTTAGACTATTGTAAATGATAAATTGTTATTAATTTAGGGTACCAAAATAGTTGAAATGTGATGTTTTGCACTTTATTTTTGTACAAAATAAAATAAAGTTTTATTGTAATAAATAGCTAAAACGTACTTTTATATACCTAAATTTTAAAATTTGACGATTTTGATCCTCGAAATTTTAGTCCATTAACTTTAATATATTTTATAAATGATTTGCACTTTTTAATTTTGACTTAGTCAAAGCTAACATAATTTTTTCTTATAATTACTTGGAAAATACTATTTCTTTATTTTTTTTTTAAATTTCTAGCTAATTTTTTTTCAAACATTACCAACTATTATTTTCTTAAATTGCAAATTTATTTTTTTTTAATATTGTTGCTTCATTTTTTTTTTAAATTGTCAACTTTGTTTATTATTAATTAAAATAAACATATAATAAAATAGGATGCCAAAATTGCTATATTTTGAAATTTGAGAGTTCAAAGTATATTTTTATCTTTTTAAAACTTACAATGAATCACAATAATTTTAAAAAGGGTAAAAATAAAATTTTGAACCTCAAGAGGGTAAAAAAAATAAACCAAGAGAGGTACTAGTTAAAAATATTTATTGCTTGTTATATATTAGGTTATTTGGAATTTTAGTGCAATGATATGTGACACCCTAAATCCCAAAATAATATATATATAATAATTTATATCATATTTTTATATAATTTAATTTAAATTAAATAAATAAAATACAAATTAAAACCGTTATTCCCGGTATCACCTATCAGAGCGGGGTTCCTCCCAAACTTGAACTTCAAGACTCATTAACCTGTAATAACTGCGATTTCGCAAACGCAGGGTCCAGCCAGTCAAACACAAACAACAAAGGAGGTGAGTTTTGAAATCATGTTAATAGTATAATATGAGTAAGAAGAACACGCAAACAATCATAATAGAACCGTATCATAATCACTTTACGATATATCAAAATATTTAATTAAATAGTATCATACTATAACATCAAAATCACCCAAGTAAAATAATCATCTCATTATAATATGCATCAAATCATCTAATTAATATTACCTTTGAAACACATCAATCACAAAAAAACAATCACAAGGAAATGCAATGCTATGCATGAACTTAGACTCTACTTCACAATGTGGTACCATTCTAACTCTGAAGTACTTGGTTAGGAGGCCATGATACTATGCCACTACAAGAGTGGACGGACAATTCATGAATGACCAAGTCCTCATAGATCCCCTCAACTCAACCCGAGACACATATACGCGACGGTCGGGGTACTCTTGTGTTGCACGGTAGCTCCCGGCCTTAGGGAATAACCCACTAATCCACTTAGGAATTCCCCAATAGGTGTACCCCCAAGGTCTATCAGTCTTACTTTACAGTTCGACTGTAGCCCTCCATGATCAGGCTCATTCAGTTGTACTTCCCCAGAATCACTAGGCTTGTCAGGGCCTACCTATATGATGACAAAATAATCTTCACTTCACAAATTCACAATATTTATTTTCTCCCCTCGTTAGCTTAGACTACTCCATTAAGAGCATCATATTTAAGAATCATCACTATCTCATCAAGTATGGGGTACTTCAATATTTTCATCACAATTTTATAATATCATTAATCATAAATAATCATGATCATCGTATAAACTCATCACAATTTTATAACATCACTATCATCAATCAAAAATCATCATTATCATCACGTAAGCATATATCAAACCATGCATCCATATTTTATTATCACATCACATAATTTCACCTAAGCAAACATGTACACATAATTTCATTCAACATCCAACATCACAATAATAAGAAATATCAACTAACACACAAGTATCAAAAATTAAATCAATCAACACCTTATAAAAATTTCTATTTCACATTTTAATCTCACAATTCTCATATTTCAAATTAATCTATTTATCTCTCAAAGGGCTACTGCCGTACGTAGCAAGCCCCGAATGAATCGTTGGGAAATACGATTTTCCCGTTCATCTCACAATATATTATACTCATGAATTCAAACGCTCTCTCACCCCTTACCTTATTTTGACGCTTTCACACATGAATACGATTCCACAAGCAAACAACCTTTGTTCGTTGACTCTTTGTCCTTCAATCGATCTAACTCGACAGTTTATGGGTAAACGTCAAAAATAAATTAAGAGGAGATATTCTAAAAAACTAAATTCGAAAATCGATCAAAGAAAATTACCAAAAATCAGAAAACCAATCATTGGATAATATAGCCACTTTTCACATGGTCGTTTTGACATTGGTTTCACTCAAATCGGACTTACGGTGAAGGAGAACGATGCAAAATAACGAATTCTACAAACGAAGAAGTCGGGTATTTTAGATAGAAATTGGGGTTGTTAAAAATCTGGAAAATTATGTTTAATTGACGAGTTAAATGAATGAAATAACATACTCAAATTTGGATGAGAACAGATAAGCTTTTACGGAACAGTTATCGATCACTGGTGTAAAAAACGATAGGTTGTTGTTGTGTTTACTCTTGGATTCTACGGCTTCCCATTCAACTCCCTTCCCTTTTCTTTGTTTTGTTTTATTTTAGTACAAATCAGGGTTCACAAGGTCTCTTTATTTATGCTTTTGTTTTGGAAAGCGGCGGATAGAAAACAAGCAGCAAAACCTAACAAACTCATCTAAATATTTGTAAAATTAGTTAACAGCTCATGCCTACCTTACATATATCAATCTGATTCTACAATTTAGCTTGTCCTATATATTTTAATGTATCATTATTATTTATTTATCTATTTATTTTAAAGAAACAATTATATGGATATTTATTTATTTTTTTAATAATATGTTTAATTAGGTTTTATTCTTCTATATGGATCTAACCCATAAAACACATTTTTATAATAACTATAATATTTCTCAAAATCAACCCATAAAAATACTATCATCTTTATAAAATAGTCAAAACGATTAAATAAATATAACATCTATCAAACCAATACATCATAGAAAGCATCCTTATAACAAAAATTACTCACGAAATTTATCAACATATATTCTAAAATAATTTTAACATCAAATTAATTATTTAAAATCCTATTAATTAATAAAATAGTTTATTATCAAATTTAGGGTGTTACAATTCTCCCCTTGTTAAAAAATTTCTTCCTCGAAATTTGTGGTGAGTGAACTAATACCTAACTTACCACCCTCAAGATTCAAACTTAGTCTATAAATATATTTAAGACATTCAATCTCCAATTAAGCACAACATGTAGAAAATCAACTAACATATTGGACAAGTCTAATAAAGTAATTTAAAGATATGAATTTGGATGTGTCCCATGATGCTTTAAGCTTGAATCGGAATAGGCTGGAAATCAGTAATAACTTGACAGGGATAATACAAAATGAACACCTATTAGCTAAAGTACCGCAGTCTTTTGTGGACAAGGAGAACTATACCTTATCTGGTGACGACTTAGTGTTGTTTTAGGATAAGATCATTGTTCCTAAGGAGGAGAGTCTTAAGGATAAGATTTTAGAGGAAGCTCATAACATTAAGTTCACGATGCACCCACAAATAACTAAAATGTATCAAGATTTGAGAAAAATGTACGGGTTTTGGTGTTTGTGTCTAGTATGTCACAAGGTTAATATTGAGCACCAAAAGCCTTCAGGATTGTTACAACCATTAGAAATTCCTGAGTGGAAATGGGATATGATATTTATGGATTTTGATGTCATTTGGGTGATAGTTGATCAAATGACCAAATCAACTCATTTTCTACCAATTAAAACAACTTATAGTTTAGATAGACTAGTTGAGCTCTACTATAAGGATATAGTAAAGTTACACGATATACCCACATGTATAGTATCAGATAAGGATCCACGATTTACCTCTAGATTTTGGGAAAGCTTTTCAGAGAGCTTTCGTTATTAGGCTGAGATTTAGCACATCTTACCATCGACAGACTGATGATCAATCAAAGTGAATTATCCAAACTCTTTAGGATATGCTAAGAGCTATGACACAATATGAGGCTCTTTACGGAAGAAAGTGAATATCTCACACAAGTGTATCAGTGTGAAGTTAGGGATAAGGCTTTGTTAGGACCTTATTTAGTGCAAGAGACCACTAGTAGAATTTAACTAATTAGGGAAAGGATGCATACAATTCAAACTAGGGAAGAGAGTTATGTTGACAAGAGAAGAAAACCATTGGAATTTCAAGAAGAGACACGTGGATTCTTAAGAGTCTCTTCTAAGAGTGGGGTGAGGAGGTCAATGAAAGTCAAAAATAAAATAAAACTTTTGTTTCATGGGTCATTTTTAAATTCTAAAGAGAATAGTTACGCTACTTATCAATTAGCTCTTCCTCCTCATGTATATAAGTTTTATGATGTCTTTCTTGTTTCTCAATCCCGAGCATATGTGTTAGATTATTCACACGTGATAGCTCCCGAGTTAGTCCAATTAAAAGATAATTTAATCTTTAATCCTAGATTTATACGCCAGAGATGGCTATTTCAGAATAAGAGGAAAAAGTCATTTGACAGCATCCAATTCTCCCTGATGCAAGTACATCAATTTCTTTATACTTGCACAAGTTGGTCACTTTGGTTTTATTCACATTGCCATAAATTTCGAGGACGAAATTTCTTTAAGGAGGGGAGAAAATGTAACATCCCAAATTAAAGAATTAAAAACAATTAGAATTTTAAAATATTATAATTTAAAGAGTATTATGATTATATTATTATTATTATTATTATTATTATTATTACTATATCAACTATTAATTTGCATAAAATAAGGTAACAATAGTAAGTTGTTGTTTGTTTGAGACTGTAATAATAGGAAGTTTATTTTGTTTGTTAACGGTTTATGTGAAATAGATATTAACAAACAAGTTGTTATAACAAACTTTTACTACTTAATTATCTATTATTAAGGAGTCAAACAAAACCAAACAAACAATCCTATATGAATTCAATATGTATTCATTTTATTTGTAACAACCAAGAGTTTGGTGGAGCAAATATAGGATACCTAGTCAAACTATCTTATAAATATTTAATTATAAATAGGCACAAAGAAGAAAATAAAATAAAATAAAATAAAATAAAAAACTCAATAGAAAGAACTATATATGCCACCATAAAGAGGAGCCAAAGTATGATTGCGTTTGCAATAGCAGCGGGTAGTAACAACTAACACATACCAAACTTTTTATAAAAGAACGCTTCAAGAGGTGAGTAATCACACCCTTTAAACTTTCATGGTACATTTATTTTGAAAATTTAAAATGGAAAAAGAGTTAGATATTATGGATGGTATTTTCTTATAAAATATATTTTGTCGAAAACCTAACTCTATTAAAATTGAGATTTTATAAATTGTAATAATAGATTATGAATTGATTTGTTTACTATTGCTTGTTGGATTACCGTTTTCATGATTGTTTGAATATATACTCTATAAAAAGATTGTTTTATTATATTTTCTTGAATGATTGTTGTTATTATATATTCAAATGAAATATTATATTATAAATATTATTTTACGAATATAGTTGTCGAAATATAAATTATTTAAATTGTATGTATTTGAGAAATATATATTTTTTAAAAGATTGTTTTATTATATTTTCTTGAATTATCATTGTTATTATGTATTCAAATGAAATAGTATATTATAAATATGATTTTTCAAATATAGTTGTTGAGATATGAATTATTTGGATTGCATGTGTTTGAGAGATATATATTCTTTAAAAAGATTGTTTTATTATATTTTCTTGAATGATAATTGTAATTATATATTCAAACAAAATATTATGTCATAAATATGATTTTCCGAATATGATTGTTAAAATTATGAATAATTTTGATTGTGTGTGGTGGAGATGGGTCTTGTACCCCACCTATTGATGAGTTTTAAACTTCACAAAGAGATGAGGTTTTAAACTCCACATGGATGAGTTTTAAACTTCACAAAGAGATAAGGTTTAAACTCCACCTGGATGAGTATTAAACATCACAAAGAGATGAGATTTAAACTCCACATGGATGGGTCTTGGACCCCACATATTGATGGGTTTTAAACTTCACAAAGAGATGAGGTTTAAACTCCACATGGATGAGTCTTGGACCCCACATATTGATGAGTTTTAAACTTCACAAAGAGATGAGGTTTAAACTCTACATATGGATGAGTATTAAACTTCACAAAGAGATGAGGTTTAAACTCCACACAGATGGGTCTTGTACCCCACCTATTGATGAGTTTTAAACTTCACAAAGAGATGAGGTTTAAACTCCACATGGATGGGTCTTGGACCCCACATATTGATGGGTTTTAAACTTCACAAAGAGATGAGGTTTAAACTCCACATGGATGAGTATTAAATTTCACAAAGAGATAAGGTTTAAACTCCACATGGATGGGTCTTGGACCCCACATATAGATGTGTTTTGAACTTCACAAAGAGATGAGGTTTAAACTACACATATGGATGAGTATTAAACTTCACAAAGAGATAAGGTATAAACTCCACACAGGTTCTTGTACCCCACCTATTGATGAGTTTTAACTTCACAAAGAGATGAGGTTTAAACTCCACATATGGATGAATATTAAACTTCACAAAGAGATGAGGTTTAAACTCCACGCAGATGCGTCTTGTACCCCACACTAGATGAGCTGGTGCTCCACCTGATTACATAATACTCACTTTGCATAAGTAGTATATCTCCATTATTGATTTGGTTGATTATTTTCTGTAGAATAAATGTGTATATTAGAATTATTTGTTATGATAGATGTGGATTATCGTTAATTTAATTAATGAGCTTTTATTAATTATTGGAAGTAGTTGGTTATTATAGAGAAATCTTAGTTATATCACGAATAGTTCTAAAGAATATTTTTGGATGAAGGCGGGTGCCATGATCGAGTTTCCGGTTACCGCTCCGGCTGAGAATAATACTTGTTTTAAAATTGTGTGTATTAATCATTGAGATTTTGTATCTCATTAAAGTGTTATTTTCAGATACTAAGACTGTTGGGAACGTCGAGAGATGAGAAGTCCTACCTCCCTTAAGAAGACTTATTTCTTTCGATTATGTTAGTAGATCAAGTATAAGTAGACATAATGTCTACATCGTACTTTATGTTGGGATAAAACACTATTTGCACAATGAGCTTACTGTGACTTTAGTTTAATTAAAAGTCATATGTTGTTATTTATGTTCAATTTGTTATTATCATGATATCAATAGTTGATTTTTCTTCTAATAAACATAAAAATATATAATAAAATTGTATTCGCATAAAAACCTCAACTTTTCTGCACAACTTGTATCTCTAAAATTATGTAATATTCAATAACAAATTATTTTTGGATAATATTACTTTACTGATGTAACAAAACAATATTAATTAGTTGTATATGAACCTCTATAAAAATTGTAACCTCAAAAGTAATTGTTTTTAATGATTGTTTATGAAAAATACTGTAACAAATAACACAAATAATCAATTAATTTAAACCGTTATTCGATTAGATAATTACTTAATTGATTAAATCAAATATTTAATTGAACTATAAGTTTAAATGCTATTTAAAGTGTAAAGATATTTGATTTGATGCCGTGAGTGTTTGAATTGAAAGTGGTTATCTTTTTTCATATTTGTTTAGTACATATGAATTTTGTTATCATCTTTAAAAAAACTAATTTATCATATATAAAAATCAAACACTCAATTATCCAGGATTATCAGATTTATTTGATACAAAACATAAATTGATAAAAAAAAAACTAATAAAATAGTAAAAATCAACTAGTTAAATGATAAAAATTCGATGGTAAGAAAATGTTAAAATTGATAAATGTCATGAAATTAATCAAAACTAATAAATATATTAAAAGAGTAGAGATATAGAAAGAAAGAAAAAAAGAGACTTTGTATTTTATTTTTCACAAATGTAAATTTTACAATCCAATACATATTCTATTTATAAACCACAAGTGTCTCATAAGTTAACATGAATAACCTAAGTTAACATTAAAACTAAATGCCAATGACATTGAGCAAAACCATTTACTCAGAAATTATATAACAATAACCAAACCTTTTCAAATCCTACTATAATATCTATCATGTAACATATTTCTTTATTGCTCATTAATCTCTGCACCTTTTCTAATTTATATGACAAAATTAAAAGTCCAATAGAAGTCTAAGACCACATTGGGCAAGAATCAGGTCCAAGCAAATTTCATCCTAAGCAGATCCAAAAGTTTCCATCAATACTACAAAACCAAACAGTTCCTCAAGAACACAAGTAATTTGACTTTGTTACAAAGATCTGTTTTCCAACTATGTCATTAGAATCAATTAGTAACTTCAAAAAAGCACAAGTTGAAGCATTTAATGATTCAAAAACTGGTGTAAAAGGTAACCTAGATTCAGGCATTACAAATATACCTTCAATCTTTCATGTCAATTCAGAATCCACTTTGAATAACTCACTGAATGAATCCAACTTCATCACCATACCAATCATAGATCTTCAACACATAAAAATTACAAATTGATTCTACGAGATATTATAAGATATTTTTAAAATATTCTAACAATATCATTTCACGTGCTACTCTGAGCTGCATTTGTTGAGTACCTGAAGAACTCATCAAAGCGTGACTGATGATGTGCGGCAGTGGAGATAACAACACATAAAAAACAAGACTTCAACTCGACATGTTGAAATAGTTGACCAAATCAAGGGTGCTTGTAAGAACTTGTGATTTTTCCAAGTTGTCAATCATGGTATTCCGGTTCATGTTTTGGATGGGATGATCTATGGAATTTGTAGGTTTCATGAACAAGATGGTAATTCAAGAAAACCCTTTTACTCTAGAGATAACAATAAGAAAGTTAATATTTCTCAAATGGAAAACTTTTCAAAGATCTGACTACTAATTGGAGAGATACAATTGCTTTTGTTGTAAATCTTGATCCTCCAAATCCAGAAGATATATCAACTCTAATGTTTCTAGGATTTAATTCATTTATGTGTAATTTTTTCTACTATTTAAAATGTTTGATTTTAATCCTAATTAATTTCAAAGTCACGCCTATAATTGATTTGATTTATTGATAGTGTAAAACGTTTTATATTGATAGTAATAGAATATGCAAAATATTGATATCAAGTCATAGAAAAGAAAAAAATGAAGATAACTTTTATATTGATCAAATGAGAAAAATAATTACAATAATATTTATAATGAAGCTTATATACTCAATTAGAACAACTTATTTTTTAACTAACATATAATCAATTTTACATCTCTAAGAGACCGTGCGCCAAAATTAAAACCATGTTTCTAATACAAGTTTTGTTGTTTATTTTTCTATGCAATAAATTAAAAAAACAAAAAAAAAACACAAAAAAACTCTGGATTACATTGCTCTATACTACTTTCATTAAATTTTGCAAATTTAATCAATTACCTTAATTGCTATTACATTGAATTTCAGTTACAAAATACAATACAAATAAACCCTCCAAGTTTTAGCAAACTTTTCAAATAGCACGAATTGAAAACAATTCAATGCTTTTACTACTGCTATTATTGCAGAAAACCACATTCCAGTTACAAAAACCATTGACAAACCTTTAATATACATACACATAAAACATTTACATAAAAAAATTAAAAGTTAAATAAATTTTTAGTCTTTATAAAATTTCAAAAAATTATTTTTAACTTTATAAAAAATTTCAACTTTTTTTAATTTATTTTTAGTTTCTATTTAAAAAAAATTATTGTAAAAAATTAATACTTTTAATCTCTAAAAAGTCAATATAAAATCAAATTAAAGATTAAAAATAAATAATTTTTTATAAAAACTAAACTTAAAATTAATAATTTATTAAGAACGAAAGAATATTTAACCCAAAAATTAATTTAATTCTTACTGAAAAATAATAACGGTTCATGAAAAATACTACATTCTCCATCAATTCTTACCCCCATTACCATTAGTTGTTTAATTTAACCTTCCTCCAAACATAACCTAAGAAGTGAAAATTTATTGCATGTTTTTATTTTCTTATTGAGTCTTATCACATTCATTTTCTACTCAATTTTTTGATAGAAATTGAATAGTACCTCAGCTCTTCCATTATGTTTTCTATTGATAAAATTGAATAGTACCTCAGCACTTTTGTGAACTATCATATTGATTTTAACATTAATTATTATTTATATGTTATTAA
Source organism: Cicer judaicum (assembly GCA_037974835.1). Lineage (NCBI taxonomy): Eukaryota > Viridiplantae > Streptophyta > Magnoliopsida > Fabales > Fabaceae > Cicer > Cicer judaicum. The sequence goes on from JBBPBS010000749.1 coordinate 1,454,090, forward strand.
TTATGTTATAAAAATTAATAATTTTAAATATTAAAACTGAAGTTTTTATAATTTATATATTATTAATTATATTTTAAAAATTAATAATTTTAGATAGTTGAAACTGAAGTTCTTTATCAAAGTAGAAAATAATTAATGAATCAAGGGAACATATATTGCTCAAAGACTTCTCATATTGTCACGGGTTGGGCTAATTTTGTTAAAATCCGATAAAACCCGATCAATTATCTTTGGGGGAGGATTACACTATGCCCCACCTACCTAAACCTGCCACCTCCAACATACATGGAAATACAACTTTACTCTTTTAATTATTTATAATAAATTTCAAAATTAATAATTTTGGAAGTTTTAAATTTTTGAAATAAATTTTAAAAATTTAGAAAGTTTCAAAATTTTCAACATTTAAAAAGTTTCAAGAGTTTTTGGAAAATTTTGAAATTTTCAAATCTGAAAAGTTTTGAAAGTTTTAAAATCTGGAAATTTCAAAAATTCTAAAATTTTTTATTTTTGAAGTTTTAAATTCTTCCAAAGTTTCAAAAATTCTAGAAATTGTCATTTGAAAACTTTGGAATCTTTCAAATATTTTAGGAAGGTAGGTGAAAAAAAATGAGAAGTTAAAAAAGTTGAAAGTTTCATAAAGGGCAAAATTGTATTTGCACATTAATTGAGGTGTGACAGATTTAGATGTGAAGGTGCACGGTAGAATCCTCATCTTTGGGTTGTGTTAAATTCTAAACACATCTTTTTTTTATTTAATTCGAACCGAACCAATCCGATCTAGAACGGGTTGAGTTGAATTGAGTTGGTGAGTTATACATAAATAATAATCTATTTTTTATTTTACAGGAACATATATTGAATGAAAATATATTTAATACTTGAATCTCTCAATAATTATAAAATTTCAATCATATCATTTAATTCTTTAAAAAAGCCAACAACCTCTCATATAAATAAATAAATAAATCCAATTATCTTTCAAATACATAAATAAATTCAACAACAGTAAATCAATAAAATATGAAAATTTATCAATTCTAAGAAATGTCAACTTCAAGTTCAAGTTCAAGCATTTAACAAGTTCCTCAAATTATGGAAGGGATCAATTGGGAATATGCAAAAACAAATATCAATAACAAGTACCTGAAGATGTAGTAGTGATTGTGTTAAGCTAAGCAGTAGTCACCCTAACATCAATTGAAACTAGTTCAGACAACTCTAAAATTTTAAATACAATACACAATCTCATTAGCACACCAAACAATGAAAAGAATAAAGAAAAATAAAGGAAGATCAATTTAAATTTTAAAATAAAACATTCGTACTCGACGCCAATGTTTTATACTTCAACCAACCAACTCAATGTTGGGCCAAGAGTGCATGTACTCGAGGTACTAGAATCACTAGTTTCATTAGTGTAATAATATAGTTAAAAAAGATTTCTTAGTGAAAATCTAAAGAAGAAGAAGAAGAAGAGTGTTGGGGTACCAAACAAAACTTTAAAAAAGTTATAACTAGTTACTGGGTTGGGCCTACGGATCGACGAATTTAAATTGTTGAATCCATTACCCAAACCAAATATAAGCGGGTTTCAACGAGTTGGACTGCATCAGACCCAAATTGACCAGGTACAGATAAAAATCGAATTGAGTTGAATTGAGTAATTGAGTTGATGGATTGACCCACTCCATGTACACTGCAACATATTGACTGGAAAATAAAAGTGAAGTTACAAAGAGTATATGGAAGACTTTTATATAACAAGTTGATGCTAGTTATTCAATTAAGGTTGGTCTACGTTGTAAAAATATTTTCTATTTTTATTTTTTAAAATTTAATTTAACTTTACTTATTAATAATATGGGAGGTAAAATATTTTTAAAGTAAAAAATCATTTATATTTTGAGAAGAAAAATAAAAATATATAAAAAATTATAATTATCTTTAAAAATGTATCTTCATTAAAAAATATTTTATCTTATTTTTATGATAATAATTTACTTAAAACTTATCTCCCGAAAATAAAATGAACACACAATTTAGTATTAGCGAATTTTTGTTAAATATTGGTTAAAAGCTAGATGCCGGTCTAATTGGATTCTATAAATAGCTATAAGATTGTTATGTACGCAATTTTAACATTTTTTATCGGTATGAAATTTAAATTTTTTTTATTATGATTATCGGTACGCAATTTTTTTTTATTAAGATTGTTATGTACGCAATTTAAATATTTTAAAAAATAATTTTTATTATATTTTATCTTTTTGTTATAATATTTTTTTAAAAAAAAATTTAAAAATAAATATTCAAATAAAAATTTAATTTAAATAGATTATCTTAAAATATAATTTTAAGTATTTTTCTATTTTTTTTTAAATTTTTTTAGATAATAAAATTTTAAAAAATAATTAAAATAAAAACTATTTTGAGAACTTCTTCATAAATATTATTTTAAAAATATATATAATTTTATGATATTAAAATATTTAATAACGAACATCTAAATTATTAAAATGTGGAAATTATATTTTTAGTTAATAATAAATAAATTTAAAATACTTTTACTTTTTTAAATATAATTTTGTAAAACAAATATAAAATCAAAATTATATTTTTAAAATCTTAAACAAATACACCATATCATTATAGGCCCAAATAATGATCCAAGCCCAAGTTACTTTAAAATCCATAATTGTCCACATTATCTTCATTGCATGAATGACACCTAACCTTGTTCCATATGATGCAAGTGGAAAATTGCATGTGCATAAAGTGCCAAATAGCATTAAGATTGTTGCATGACATACACTTGTCTTTTGCATGTTATCTTTTTAGTTATCCTTCACCTATAAATAAATAAGGTTCATGACCATATACTTCATCATCAATCAAGTAGTGAAAGTAAAATTGAGTGTCCCTAAAATAGAGTGTCTCTATTCTTATTTCTAGTTGGTTCTTATCCATTTTGACATTATAAAAGCCACCACATTTTATAAAAACAGTAATAACAAAATGCAGTGTAAGTTTTCATTTGATACAAAAGTAACATGAAAAAAAGAAAGTAGTGTCCAAGTTGGATAGAAGTGGTCCAAACTATATCATAAAGAACCAAAAAATCCTAATGGCATCAACTACTACTTCTACATCACTCTCATAGTCAATTGTTTTCAACTACACGTCGTTATGAGAGTATTAATTCAAGGACAAATTTCCCTTGCAATCACAAGAAAAACAAAAATAAAAACAGAACAAAATAAAAAAAAATGGAACACTACAAAACAAAAAAGAAGGATGATTGTCATATATATGTCACATTATCACTTTTGTCTTTTTGTTTGATATCAATATCTATAAATTGGACCACCGAAAGGCTAAACTAGAAGAAAAAAAAAGCTAGGATAAAATTTCTCTAAAGAAAAACAAATTAAATCAATTCTAAATATTTAATACTAATATAATATCTCTATCTATATAACATAATTGATAATTGAAGTTATATTCAGCGTTTGACATTAATACATGAAGTTATATTATTGTTGTGTGAATGTTCAATTATTTAGGTAAATTCAACGGCAAATTCATATCGCTTTAAATGACTTAAAAGAGTTCAAGTATGATTTAGAAGTCTTGAAAGTTGAACATTCAATTCAGTTCTTAAACCATTGATTCACAATCAATGGTACATTCATTGTAAGGAACTTCTAACAAATCATATAGTTTCAAAATAAACATTGATTAATGAAAAACACTCAAAATAAGTTATAACATTTCAACATACAAAAATTCAGTCAAACAAAATCATGAGTTAAACATTGTGACAAAAACTATATGAATACATGTCAAATACTTACATCCTAAAACATGCTATTAATACACATAAAACCAAACCACAAGAAACCAATGTCTCTTCAAACTCTTCATCTCTAAAACTTGTAATGTCACCTTAAATTGTTACTTCCAATTCTATTCAAGCTAGAATTTCCATCTGAATTAGACCCTGATTCCCAAAGACATTGAATAGACCTTGTTGTTGCACCATATCTTTCAAACTCTAGCCTTTGTCTTGGTGCACTTTGTGACCGAGCCTTCGCTCTTGAAGACTCGGTATTCGCCATGTAGCTCGGATAACCCGAGTAACCATTGAAGAAACCCCACGAACACTCACTTTTAGTTGGTGTAAAAGAATCTCTCCTTCCACCACTTCCATGTCTCGAAGAAGCCGAAAACGTCTGCGGACTATTCTCGGCCGTTCGTGAAGCTAGTTCTTCTTTTCCTTTATGATGTTTCATAGAAGAAAGAATTGAATTGTGAGCTTTAGAAGAATGCTTCGAGGGCGACTCGAATGCTATAAAAGTACTATGGTGTGAATTCAAATGTGGCTTCCATGTATCTACTTCAAGAATCTTATCACTCTTTTCATCATCAAGATGTTTGTTATTCGACGAAGAATCAACGGTTTGGCTTCGCGTATTTTCTTCCATCCAACTGTCTAACCAACTCGAACCGAACCGGGCTCTTTCTAAATTCATGTCTCTATAATATGCATTTGAACTACATCTCTACAGGTTCAAAATGAAAAATTAATTCAAGGTGAAATTCAAATACTAAGAACATATAAACAAGCACCAATGCTGGCATTAGCAAATAACAAAAAAATAACAATTTATTCAAATTTTGTTACGCTACAATACTATAGTATTGCTTATGCTACCAAATAACATATCATTGCTTATGCTACCAAATAACGTATCATTGAACAACATCTACATGAAAATGTTTCAAAACATAATTTGTCATGTAAATCAATTTATGAACATGAATTATGAATACCTTGAGGATGGAAGATCCGTCGAATTTCATACTATAGACACGAAGCGGATGCTCATAATCATCAGGTACCTGCAATTATTTGAAGAAACAATGAGGATAATGCAAAGTAATGAAGTAGTGATCATCAACAATCTTTGAGCAAATCTTCATTTAGTGTCTGACATTACATGCGGCGAACAGTTTGGTCACTAATTAACAAAATTTGAATCAATCAATCAATTTAGTCTCTAAAATTATTACAAAGTGTGAAGCGACTGATGTAATTAAGAACTTTCAATTTCAACACTAACGTTATAATTATGTATATTGAAATATCAAATTAATTGACTTCTACTAATTTTTTTTTAATAAATTGTTGGTTTCTATAATTTTAAGAAACTAAATTCATGACATCATCCCAATCTATTAGGCATGCTAACAAACAATCAATCCCAAACCATTATCAAAAGAATCATACTTTATCACTAGCCTAATTTGCAACATGATATTGTTGTGACAAGTTGTAAAGTTATGTTACATCATATTCCAAATTGCTACAATTGGTGGGGTGATGGAGAAAATAAAAGAATATAAAGAAAGGCATTGTTAAAGATGACAAGTTACAAAAAGTGAGACACCATCACATAGCCTTTCCAACAATTTAGCATCAACTTTCACTAAAATAAGAACCAAGACAAAACAAAAGAAATTAACTTTAATACAATATATGTATAAAACTTTTTACGCAGACAACTAATCACAAATCCCACTTTAAAAAAAAAAAAATTATATTGTTAGTGTATATGGATTAAATACATAAAATAAATACTTTTATTTGCTTACAGGGTAACGTGAATGTGAAGACTTGAAAGAGTCTGTATTATCCGACACGTGTACACGACTTGCACGTGCGCGCGATTGAAGTCGAACCAATGTTTGCATGCGTCTTAGCATATCTGAGGTTTGCTTTCTTACTATGTGACCTCTCACCAATGCTTGCAACTTCACCAATGCTTTAAGTGCTCTTAATGCTCTCCTTGCCTTCAAAATTCATGTAAAAAATATCAGTAAAAATTAAAATTTCAGTAAGGCATGAAATTAAAACAGACCATGAACATAATAAAAGCATAAATAAATCTTTAGCCCATATGAAAAAAATTATTCAGTTAAGTTTTTCAGAACATTGATAAAGCTGGTTTTGATTACTATTATTTGATTTAGTTTTAGTCCTAACATATATTTTTAAATTTCAGACTTAGGATATGTTTGATATTTCAATATACACAATTGGTTTTGTTTCTGTTCACTTTAATGAAAATAATAATTTAAAAAAAAATTGTTATAAAAAATTATTTTTATGATAAGTTATTTAAAACAGTTTTTCATTTTAAGCTGATTTTAGATTATTTTTAAATTATAATTTTTTTTTCAAATTTTATAACAAACAGATAAAAACTTTGAAAGATAATCAATTTTTAAAATATTGATAAATAAGTTTTAATTTTTTATAAAATTTCATTATTTTATTTTGTCTATATAAAAAACATTTTCAATTTTT
>JBBPBS010000749.1:1460890-1476967 GCA_037974835.1 Cicer judaicum
TTAATTCATCATTTATTAAAAAATTCAAAATTTTTAAAAAAAAATGTTAAACAAACTCTAAAAAATATTTCTGAAAATCATTCAAAAATTTGAAGGATCTATAATAGTTGATTTAAAATTAAAGACAAAAATTAAAACCAAAACATTTTATATAACTAAAAGTTGATGAAGTTTTTTATAAAGAAATAAAAATAAAAAATAAAATTTTATAGAAACAAAAAGTATCGTAAAAAAATAAATAATTTTTAAAAATATCTGAAACATGCTTTCAATTTCTAAAATATTAAACATAGATTTCATTCGTTAAAATAAGTGACTATTTGAATTGAAGATTAACTAATATGAACCAGACAGAAACCAAACAGCAAGTAACAAAAGTAATGTGTATATTAATTGCAACCTACATGGCCTAAAAACTTATAATTAATTAAGCCTAGAATAAAATATAGGGAACAAATAAGCATGGATTGTCTTAAAGGTGTTGAATATTAAAAAGTACATAAAAAAAGAAAATGGTGTTGAGGATTATGGGTGTGTGTAATCATTATAATACATAGTGTAAAGTCATCCATTATCGATGCTCCTTTTTATTAATTGAATCTTCCTATGTTACATTTTCCCCACTTTGACACGACTTATATTACCAAGTAGGACCATAAAAGGTGAAAAATGATTAGCTTAAATAATATTTACTTACAATCTAACTATAGGCCCGTGTGACCTTAAAAAAAGTTGCTTTCTCTCACGTGAAGACTAGAATAGAATATCATTTTATAAAGTATAGACTTGGTGCTTGAAAGATTTAATTCAACTACAAATATCAGTATGATTAAGGTATACCTCTTATTCTATAAGTTGTATAAATTAGTTATAATTCAATTTATCATCTTAATAAGACAAAAAAAAATATTTGAAGGATCTGATCTATATTCATACAATTAGAAAATTATACATTGAATGCAATTATAAGATTTTTTAATATTAAATGCATTTACGTAATTTGAACCATTCTATCAAAATCAAATAATATGCATCATTTGTAAATTAAAGTCAAAATGCAACTACTTAATTTTATTTTAGTTCGATAATATATATTAACACATATAATTGCACCACATATAATTAGACTATGCACAATGGAGTATTATGCATGTTTATATGTACGCATCACTTGTTTATATTTGTCACTAATAACATTAATTAGCAGAAATATTTTTCCAATTTAGAAGATCTAAAATATTTAAATGAATATAACAAATTACTCAACATCATTAATTTTTAATAAATAATCTCACGTGAAACATATACATAAGAAAAGGGAATTCTAATAATAGCACCATCCAAATTAACACCTAAAATTGTGACATCTCAATAGTTATTTTCCCTATTTATCACCAAGCTAAATAGGATGCTCATGCCCTACCAAAAACAAAACTCGTAGCTATCAATCTCCAATTAAATTATATAATGATGAATATGGAAGCCTAATAACCTATAGCACTTTGGCCCATTATCTAAAACATGGTTGATGATGTTGTGTCACTATGCCAATTCACATTTTGTGTTATTTTTTTGGTACAAAGTGACATTCCACTATGGTCCCGGAAAGGAAAGCATCATAACTCACCAAATATGTGGGGCTATCTTATATTCATTCATCACACACAAATTTTATTACTTGTTTCCCCTTCTTTAATTGTTTTGGCCCTTCTATTCTCACACTCTCATTTATTTTGTCAATAAATGATACCATAAATATCAACAAAAACTTATACAACATCTGTTAAGTTTTTAGTTCAAACTCAAAATATAATATTAAATTTAACAATATAAATATTTGTAATATAATATTAAATTTAACAATATAAATATTTGTAATTGAGCTAAAACTTCATAATCCTTATATCATTCTACCACATGAAAATAATTCATCCATCCAATAGGTAATATATTTGTTGTTGTTATATTAAAAATAATTTATATGTGTTAAAATCATATACATATTAACTCTACAAAGGTTTAAGTATATTGATCTATATATAAAAAATGACTTGAGACTAGATTTGTATTAAACGTGTAAACTACTATTTGAATCTTAAAATTGTAAACGTCGATAAATTTAGCATCTCAAATTTATAAAATTTTAAACTATTTAATATTGATTAAAATGTTCATTGACCTTTATAATTTATAAATAAAATAGTTTCATAAAATAAATTAAAACAAAAACATTTTGATTATCTTTAAATTATTAGAAGAAGAAATTTGATGTTTTGTAAATTTAGGCGAAGATGGAACTAAAATATGTCCTGCATTTAATAAATATCAGATTTGGAATTTTAGAAGAAATCATTATCTATTGAAACAAAAATATTGTGAAATTAATCTAGTTTCCTTACTCACTTAATTAAGTACAAGACTGATGACATAACATAACGCATTTCAAAGCAGGAAAAGTGACTTAACACAAAAATTGCAGCCAGCACGTGATGGGAATACATGTGGCACTGACTAGCATAACATCAAAATAGAAAGGTAAGTATATTTCATAAAAACAAATTGAAAGGTACGTTATTTTAAAATAAAAATAGTATTTATATATTTTTAATTACTATTTTAAAAAATATTTATAAAAATTAATAATTTTAGTTTTTAAAAACATTTTTATAAAATAAAAAGAAAAAATGAATAAATTTTTCAAAACTAAACTTGAAATAACATAATTTTATAAAAATTAAAAATATATTTAATTTTATATAAATATATAACAATAAAATTTTGACATTTTTTTATTTTTTTTATATTTATTTAACATTTTTTTTATCACATCACTAATATATTATATTATTTTCTCTATTTTTGTTACTAAAAATATATGGATGTCTATAAATAATTATATATATATATATATAATATGCATATATATTAATTTTTTGTATACAATTTAATTTAATGAATTATGTAATTTAAAATAAAAATAAATATTCATAACATAACTATAAATAACAAACACTGAATATAGATAATAATGAAAATAATATATCACATGAAACAAACAGTAAAAAAAAATCACTAGAAATAACAATAGTATCGATTAATTTTTTTGGTATTAATATATTTCATTTTATAGAAAATTATTAATTAATATAAATGTGTATATTATTGAAAAATGAAAAGCTTACGTAATAAATTACTGGCCACATAGTTAAAATTTAGAAAAAGAAAAATCATAAGTGAGAGTTTGAAATTATAAATACTGCATGTACTACAAAAAAGACAAATGTTAACCTCTGATTCAGGGCTAAGGACAATTACTATTAAAGATAAAAAAATATTTAATTAAAAATACTTTGTTTTCAAGGTTTTGAAAGTTTAATTTTTTGAATATAAATTTTTTTATTTTAAATTCCTTAAGAAATGTCTTACTTTAGTTTTAGCAAGAAAAAAAAAAAATTATACTTGAACCCAAAAATAGTGCTCCTCGCACAAACTTTTTAGAATTTCATTTGGTTTTTTTAATAGTAAAAAGATATTAAATATGATACATTGTGGATTCAATTCGTATTAACATTATTAGAAATATAGATTATTTTATAAATATTTAATAAATTATAAATTCATCCTAATTTTTTTTAAAAGAATAATATACTAAGTGTGGCTAAGTAAAAACAACTTCCAAAATATAAAACTATTGTAAGTCAAAATTGTCGGTGGAAGTGGAACCCAATCTACACATAAGTGTATTTATTTATAAGGTTCTTTACGCTAAACTAAAAAGAAATTGAAACTAGTATTTAATGAATTTAATTTTGAAAAAGACAAAAAGTTGCGTTGGCAAAAGAATGTGTTGCTTTCATAGATAGTTGAAAATTTCAAAAGAAAAAATGACTACCGTTGAAAATTAATGAAACAATATTTGAATAGTTTCAATTTCAACGAGAAAAATAAATGACCAAAACAAGGTAGTGATGAATCGAATCCAAAATTCCAAGTAAGATAGAAGATTAAAATTAGCAAAATCTCATCATTAAATACTCTAATTTATCTAATCATTTATAATTAATCTCTAGTTGACAAAAATAATTGATGACGATGATAGATAAGTTAACTAATAACATATGAATTTATTTGTCTTTAAGTTATACTTTGATCAATAAATATTAAATATTGATATTATTAGATTAAATATTTTATTTTAAATTTAAATTCGAAAATAAAATTTATCATTTATTTTAAAAATAAATAAGATAACCAATAAATGATATCTAACTATGTAAATTATACTTTTAAACACTATTTAATATTATAAGTTTTAAAAAAAAAAGAATATTATAAACTCCTAGAAAAAAATAGTTACTAAATAAAATTATTAGCTTAAATACTATAAATTTTCTTTTTTATCGTTTTTTTTAACTTGTAAAACAAACTCAGACTCTATATTGGTTTACATATAATGAATTGAATTGTTGTTAAATTTTTTATTTTATTTAATCCAACATATACGTGTGTCTCAAAAAAAAGTTGGTGGAAAAACTCTAGATATAGGGTGAAAATTGTCACTGACTCAACCAAACACACTCTATCTAAGTGCGACTTTAGTTCATATATATTTTTTAGAAAAAGAATGAATTTATTCATTTTTATGTTTGTTTCCCTCATAGTTGATTCTGGTGGGATCAGTTTTTCTATGCATTTCTAATTTATTTTACGTTTTTATCACCTTTATTCATAATAAAAAATGATAATAAATAGTACTAATTAGTTACCCAAAAATATACAAAATTTAACCAATGAAGTAAAAAAAAATTCACTTATCACTATTTTAGGTCATATTATAGAACTTTGAAGTGAAAAATTAATTTCTAAATTTCCTATTGCATGCATGCTTAGAAAAATTAACAGTTGAAATTCTAAAGTTTAATCACTTTTTAGATTACAGTCAAAAATATAAAATTAAAAAAATCTTAATGGCCAATCAATAGCTACTAACAAAGTTGACTAAAAAAACTGCTACCAAAGTCCATTTATAATGAACACCAATATTTTTTAAATTTAATTTAATTTAATTAATAAATATTAATATTATTAAATTAAATATTATATTGTAAAATAAATTTGAATTTAATTTTTTTTAATACTAGCATCTAGATTATGAAAAAGTATGTTCATAAGTTTATTGTATTTTTGATAGATAATTTAGTTTTTATTCTTAAAAAGTAACTTCTATGGATAATTTTAAAAGAAAAAATTATTAAGATAGGTCACACTAAAATAATTTATTTCCTTTATTAATGGTATATATAGATAATTTCTTAAATATTTTCACTGTGAATACAATTTCAAGAAAATTAACATAAACAATTAGTTACGTACCAAATAACCTCTAAACGCCGACTGAATCTTCACGGCGGCGAAAATTTCCTCCGGCAACCGTCGCCGGACCCTTATCGGAGTTGCAGGTCTTCCGGAAGAATTCCCGGCGCCGGTGTTACTCGTCAGTCTGACAACCTCCGCGGCAGCATGAGCGGCGGCGAGTGCGGCCTCAGCAACGGCGGCGGTAGCGGCGGCTACAGCAATGGCATGTTTATTGGCGTCGAAGTTATCGGAAATAATAGAAGGTTCAGAATTTCTATTGTTTATTGAAGAGAGTGAATTGGATTTTTCCCTTGTACTGTTCTTAGCGAAACTCCAGCTTCTGTTGTGCTTTCCGGGTTTGGAAAAAGTGAGTTCCGGTGGTGGATTACGGTGTTTTTTGCCGCCGAATAGTCGCCGGAGAAAACCCATGGTGGTGTTTAATTATTCATTGAGAGAGAAAAAAAGGGAATAGATAAGAGAGAGGAATGAAAATGAAATTTGAGTTAGTTGAAAAATGGAAGAAGTTGAAACACTTAAATTTAGGAGTTTGGAGTTTGTGGCAATTTTTTGGAATATGTGTCATTGGTTTATTTCCACTCACTATTCAATGTCTCTACATGCCACGCGCTATAGGTAAATTTATTTCATTTGTTATATTTCTAGGATTTATTACATACATTTGAACACAAATTCTAACTTAGACTATTTTCATGTGATTCAGCTTTGAAAACGATTAGAGATGTTAATATTTAATGGTTGTTATTATTTTTATGATTGAGATAGGAGCTTAAATGATATTATTTTGGTAAAAATATATAAAACAAAATTTATTGAATTTATATCAATTGGATTATCGTTAACTTTTTTATTTTTGGCTTAAAAAAGATGATAAATTTTATTAACTCACACAATTATGAGATTTTAGGTTGGAATTCGTGATAAGATGTTCAACCTAACAATATTGGCATTTATAAGATTAATTAAGACTTAAGGACTACTATCTTTTTAATAAAGATGAGGAGAGTCACAAACTATTATCTATGAATTGACGTTAGAATTTTCGATAATTTTTAAATATTGGTTCACTGTGGACCGTTTATAGCAATGGTCCATGATATAAGATAAGAATAAAGAATCTGAAAGCAAAAACAAAGAAATAACGGAGAAGAAAAATGTACAATAGTTTTATACTAGTTTACAATAATTGCTCTTACATCTAGTTCTCCTTTTAAAGAGAGATTTGTCTTAGTACAATCGATAACTTAATCCACTATACTCAAGACTTTGGTTAGAAGTTCTTAATCGCCACTTCAAGCATTTCTTATTTTTTTCAAAGCCTCATCAAACTCTTTGTATTATAATGACTCAACATGCAACTAGAAGTATAATCTTTGGATTCCTCAAGAATATCGATAGATTGTGTCTCTTGAGTTGAGTTTGTATAGTACATATCTAGGTTCACGTATTGCTCTAACCACATCTTTAGGCTACCACTAGAAAACCCTCAAGTCATCTCAACAATCCTAGCAAAACATATGTTTTGCATGTTGAAGAACCAAGTATTATCAAAACCTCTCAATCCTAAGTATTATTAGAAGACTCTCTAGGCCATTTGACTTTCAACAAATTTGGCTTAGTACCGTCAAAAACTTTTGAGAGCACCAAATATTTAAATGTGTCTGCGTACTCATTTAAAATCAATTAAAGTTTGTTGTCATTATTGGATCATCTACAAAGGTTTGAGTTTATATCTGATGCGATATAACGACATTTGTAGGATTTTAACTCTCATTAAAAATATATTATAAAATCCAAATTCTATATCAATTAAAGTAAGCACTAAAATTAATTGGCGATTTTACATTATTGATTTACAGAGATATCTAATAACTCTCCTAAGAGATGATATTAGAATTTTCACTCATGTTTAATACTTTTTCTTGAAAATAACATATCAAGTACATTATTTATTTCTCTATATTAGATCATAGATTCTCCATATGCTTTAAAAGTTACGAGGAAATCCTTACATATTTTTCTCTCATTCTTACTCAAACAAAGTTGTCACAAGTTGGACAAGGTCGTCAATTTCTCTGGTTTGAAGAATTTCCTTTTTATATCTCTTGAAAATATATTGTTGAGAAGGAGATTCGTTGGGGATAAGCATAACTTGCTACCTCCGTATAAGTAGATGTTAGAATTTTCACATGAGGATATTAGAATTTTTGCTCATGTTTAATGCTTTTTTCTTGAAAATGTTATATCAAGTTATGCATTTTTTTTCTCTACGTTAGATCATAGATTCTCCATATGATTTAAAAGTATTGAGCAAAATCTTACATATTTTCTCTCATTCTTACTCGGACAAAGTTATCACAAGTTGGACGAAAATATATTTGTAGAGAAAGAGAGCCGTTGGAGATGAGCATTGTTGTACCCCCATTTTGTCTAACCAATTAAACAATTCTAAATAACAGTAAGTCATAATAATATGTTTAATTTTATACATTTACGATCACATTTTATTGTACTAAAAAATTTTCAAAAAAAATTAAAACTAAATTTATAAATCTATTCCAATAATTGATCTCACATTCTCATTAATGTTTTAACAAAGTATCCAATTTACATCATAAAAACATAAATAAAAAAATGTAACAATAACTAACAAACAAATAAAAATAATATTTTTGGTAGAAATAGTACAAGCCTCCCTCTTCCACATTTTAAGCTTCCATGTTTCCCTCCTTTTGAATCTTCACCAACTTTGCACCCCATCAAAAAGTAAAAGTTTCATCTTCGCTAACTTTGTACTCCACTAAAAAGTAGAAGTCTGATCTTCACTTGTCACTCCATAATCTATACAAAACAATAGAAAAACCATAACTCGATTTATCTCACGGACACAACGAGTCATCCTTGTAACCTATAAATTGAGAACCAAAAATTAAATCAAGGAGGGGGATTTTTTTCTTAAAGATGACACCAGAGAAAGGAAACAAAAGAAAGATATAAAAAATAACAACTGAGAAATTTAGAATCAGTAAGAGATTAGGCTAAATCATACTAACACATTTGCATCTTCTAGCCTTCACAAACCTCAATCAAACAAATCATCATCTTTCTACTACTACCAAAACAATAATAAAAAATATAAAGATAAAAGTGTTTGAGAGATAAAAAAAAACCCATAAAAGAAGAAAAGTAAGGCAGTAGAATATAGAAAAATATAAAGAGTTAGAGAGAGCATGAGCCACACACATCACCACCTCCATCATCATTTGCAAATCTACTATGAAACCGTCACCAAATTGACCTCCATTTCTATAGTCGACCACCACAAACATCCACATTTCAATAATCGCATTAACAGATACGTAGGAGCAATACCACACTTTTGTCAATCACATTAATAAAAAAAATATTTTTTTCCCTTACTTTCTTAAGCACACATTTACTTCAAAATCACATTGAAAAAACAATTGACATTCATATTTAATAATAAGGAGAAATAAATATATATTTAAGTTAATATTAATTTTACACAATTAGTTATAGGTAACTGTATTTTAACGAATGTCATAGAGTGCTAATTCCTTCTCTGTACTTCAAAATTTGGTTTCAAGATTATTTTTTTATTTTTAAAGTTTTTTTTAATATTTTTCCTATTTTAAAATAAACTTTGGTGGCGACTCCATTGAATTTGAGAAACACTCAAAATTTTAGGTTGCGACAAACATAACTTACTACCTTCGTATAAATAGATGTTTGACTTTAAACTCTTTCGGTGTGTAAGTATTCATACTACAATGTACTTCTCTCTATAGAAATTGACATTGTCTTTAATTCTCGTGTAGTTGAGTCACATCACTCGATCAAATAAGTGAAACTCCGTCAAAGAAAACATGTTATTGTTGGTGCATAAGAGACTCTCCTTTGACGACCTTTTGTTTTCTAGAGGAAATTTTTCTTTGTAGATAATTGCAATAGAGGCGAATTGAGCTTCCTTGATTGTTGTTGATCTTCATAGTTAGGCGATTATAGACCAAAGCAATAACATGTTTGTTTCTTCTTATCAAATAATTGATCACTTGATTTGTCTTTGAAAGATTGATTAATTTTGATTTTTATACTCATCACTTCTACACGATTCAGTTATCAAAGGCTTGGGCTAAAGCTAGTTTTCCAACATTGTATATGTAATTTATCTTTTTCACATTACTATGTGAACTAACGTCTTTATATCAAAGCTTCATAGAGTATTACTAATTTTTTACCGGTAAATATGTAAACTTGTTCATTAATTAGTTGAAATATAATTTATGTGATAAACATTTATCATTAATTCACAATTGTTTATATTGTATCAGATAGTCAACAACAAAAATTGTTGCTATGTCTTAAAAAAGTTGCATAGTTAAACTTGTTAGTGGATAATTCTTCTTTTATTTATTATCATCAAAATTTCATTAAAAATTATTTGTATTTGACCTAATTTGGTTATTACAATATATTCATAATTTCAAAAATCAATTTGTTTATTTACTCACTAATATTATGATATTTACATTCAAATCAGTTTAAGTAAATATTGTAAATCGAGTCAAAAATTGAAAAACCACATAAAATTAAATTTTATTGATTGTTTTGGAAATTGAATCAAACTGAATCCCTCAACATAAATAAATTTCAATACTTAGCTTTTTATATTGTTAGTATAAATCTTTTTTAGTAATTTTTCAATGAGAATACTAACAAGTGTATTTAATTAAACAATTAAAAGAGATAAATTTGTAATAAAAAAATATTATATTTATTATATTAATAAATAATTGACTTGCGATTTCATGACAAAATTTCCTTTTAGTAATATTTGTTTTTGGACAGATCCATTTTGTAATACTTGTTAGTTTATATATGATGTTTTTTATTTCAAATAAAGATGTAATCATGCATCAATAAAATTTGAATGAAATGATCCAATCAAAACTGCATTTAATTGGAAAGAATCAAATCCGGTTTTTCAAAGCAATCTAATCCAAACATTTTATCTTATAATCAGTTCATAGAAAATTATATATTTTACCCCTTCAATTACATTTATATCTTTTAATGTATAAAAAATTCAATTTGATTTCTTTAATTTTCATACATTCCAATGTAAAAAAATTTATCTAAAATCTTACCTCCAAGTAAAATTTTCGATACATAAACTTTTTTTATCTAAAATTCCGATATACAAATTAACACTATCAGAAATTTTTTTTTCAAAAACTCTAGTACACAATTTTTTTTAAATTGTAAAACTTTTTTGGATTTTTGAAAAATCAAAATTTCTTGTGGTGTAATTTACGTACCGAAAATTTTATAATTATTTACTCCCTGAAAAATTAAGTTTTGAAATTTCTGGTACGTAATTTTTGTATTCTAGATTTTTAATTTTTTTTTAGAAGTATGGATGAAAAAACAATTATTTTGTATAGATTTAAGTGAAACATTTACAACTAATCAAATTTTGGAGTTATGAGAAGCTGACATATTATGGGCAAGAGAGATTGACCGATAAAATCGACTAGAGGTTATCATTACTCATTCTGACATAGAGACTAGAAATTGAGGAAGAAAATCAAAATTAATTCTCAGTTGTGATAGAGGTGGAAAGTATAAGTCAAATAAAAGTAATTCATGGACTTCAACTAAAATGTGTGATTGTTCGTTTAAATTTAAATCTAGACCATCAAAGTATTGTGAGAGATGAATCATTAGTTTAATAAGTGGACTTCACAACCTTAAGTTAATAGCTACTTTTGAGAATAATTCATTTATGGGATGATTAAAAGAAGAAGATAAGAAACATGTTGACGAACAGACAAAGTATCATGTTGCACCGAAATACATTTTGTCATTTTTTAGAGATCGAGATAAGGAGAACATGACTAATATCTCTCAAATTTATAAGCAACGAACCACATACCAGAAGAATTTGAAATGGTTCAGAACTGATATGCAACATTTGTTGAAGTTACTTGAAGCTAAGAAGTATGCTTGTTGAAGTAGGATCCATCAAGACTCCAACATTATAAGAAGTGATAAACTCTTTTCTTGTAACTGATTTGGAAAACCAACCCAATGAGAAGGGGATGAGCATTCCAGACATGAGTTATGTGATAGCAACAAAATATAATCTCATTCTTGTCACATTGGGAGAAAAACTTTCTTTTACCTTTTTCTTCTTTGAGGGGTACACACAATGGAGACCTATCACTGGATCGTATTCTCACCATTGGTTTTGTTAATGAAAGTCACCAGGTTAAGGTTAAATTGAAATTAGGATGTGTGTTGCCTCCACTTGCATGACATTGGAAGAACCACTAGAATGATGAATCTACATCATGGACTATAGTTTATGCTAGACATCTACTACATTGGGGCTAATTAGATTTAGAACATAAATTAGATTGTATGTCTTTGACAAATGATTGACACTTTTGATTTAGAACATACTTTTAGAGTTTTATTTCATATCTTAGATTGTATGTCTTTTGCCCTGTGATATATGCAGTTTTAAATTAGTTATTTTTTTCTCCTCTGTTGTTTGTTTCCTCTACACTGCACATCCTTTTTTTGTAACATAATTTATTCACATAATATACAAAAGATAAAATCATTTTTCTCTAGTTTTTTTGCATTTTTGAAATGCTAGAACGAATGAAGTAGTAACAATAAAGTAATACAATCAAAATAAATATAAATAAGTTTAAAGTAATAAATTAGTAAAAATAAATAAAGTCTGAATAAATAAGTCTGAATAATAAAATAATACAATCAAAATACAACTATAGTACTAATGATAATCTCCTCATTTGAATATGTTTAAGACTCTTTAAGTAGACATGCATCTCACCTTTAGAATCTAGCCTCTATAACTCTATGTTTTGTTGTACTAATACCATCCATTATCTAACACTATATATACCATTCATCATGACTAAGACCAGAACCAACATCATGATTAGGACCAGTACCAACACCACCAAGAATGTCAAATTAGGGGGTGTTGCAGCAATGTAAGGGATCATCCAAGGATGATATATCCTACAGTACCATTGGATATAGCTACTATATAATTCATATAATAAGGGAGAACATATAAATTTATAGAATATTAATTTACCATATGCAATCAAATAAAATGAAAAATATTCTTAAAGTGTCTATATTCCAAAATAAACATCAGTTTCATTTCTCTCTATTTTTTTTTTACACAATTATAAAGATAAAAACAATATTGAAATTTAATTTTATCTCAAAAACTTGAACATGACTAAGTTGCATTATTAACATATTAATTTAAATAAACCAAATATATAGAACAAATTATTGAATAAATAAAATATATAATATGATTAACACAAGTATAAAGTATATATAAAAAAAAATATTGATCAATTGAATAAATTTCATCTTTAGAGTTTATTTTCACTCAAAGCATCATAACTATTAATCCTCTTACTTAACTCCCTTAACAATTTGAGATTTCAAAAAAATAAATCCTAATTTAAGCTTTGGTGTCCTATTCAATATAACCAAATACCTTTACAGTTCCTAGCAAGATTAGTTCACAAATTAGAAAATTAAAACATGAGTCTACCTGAAATAGAATGACCACAAATATTAAATTTTGTTTTTCCAATCGATTAATAACACTCAATATAATTTTCTTAGGTGCCACTCTCTTACAAGCAAAGAATCAAGTTCATACTTTCTTCAAATAAAAAAGAATTTCTTACCAATATGAATTATATTAGTTTGAGCTCCTAAGAATCAACGCTATGTCGTTCCCTTTTTTTTTCTTTATTTTAGTTTTTTTTTTTTAACTCGCAAGTTTGACTCAGATGGTTTCATACACCTATAATAAAATAATCTCAACTCTACTAGTTCAAGCTATTATCGTTACTATGGTTTTCACGTTGGACTTAACAAGAACCATACTCATAAACCTTTAAGATAAAAATTAATAGTTCATGTTCCTTCTACTAATCTTAATTTAAGAGTGTCTCTTTATCTAATATATTACACAATTACATGCCTTAAACTTGAACAAATCACAAATTTCACAAAGATCAACAATACTAAAATAGGACAAGTCTACCTTCCTAGTGATAAGGTCACACATAGGTAAATACACGTAACACTCATGGAGTATAAAAATATCATGACAATCTTACTTCTACGATGCTATTAAAATCTCCCTTTTTTTTTTACTAGGATCATCTAAGCCTTGCACTTCTTATTTCGACTACTTATCAAAATAACCCAACATATTTAAAAAAAAATAAAAAACTTAACTTTAATATCTCCCTAAGAATAACCTCTCCATTGTAACAGTTAATACTCTTACAGTTCATAAATAAGAGGAAAATATAGATAATGTTAGGCATCCGAAAAACATAGCTACTTTTACGAGAAAAAAAACAAAAATGAAAACAAGTAAAGCTTGACTACCAATGGCTTCAACATTTCTAGTCACAACACCATTGTTCCACCAATCAATGATCCCAACCAAACTAAAATTGGTTAGTCTACACTTAAACATAGTGCCAACATGGAGACAAAAATAATCCACATGAAATACCCATAATATGTTTGCACAACAAGTAGCTCTCTTAGAACAAAGTCATTATAGAGTAATAGTAAAATAAATAAATAAAAATTAAAACAAATAAACAATGAACAGAGTAAACATGTAAGCACAACGAACATATAACCCACGGTCTGATTGGACAGACCTGCTCTGATACCACTAATGTGACACCCTAAACTCAAATTGAAATAAAAAGTGAAATGCACTAGTTTTGAAAGAGATTTGCAGCGGTTCCAAAATAGAGTATAAATTTTTTTGTTTTTCTTTTAAACTATAAGGTTCAAGATGTGACATTCACACTTACACAAAATGCTTGCATAAAAATTTTCAATAAAAAAAATCCTTTAATATTGAATATAGTTGAGGTTTATTAAATAAATATTTCCCTTATAGAACAAGTTCTGAACTCAGAGAAAATTAATTACCACCTTTGAATAAAAGATAAAAATAACACAATTTGATCGATCATATTTACAAAATTCGAAATTAGTTCAAAAATCAACAAAATACAAAAATTACTCCCACCTAGTATCACATATTCAGAGCGTGGATCACCAATCGATAACCTGAAATAACTGCGCTCTCGCAAGCGCCACACACAAGCAACAAGGGGTGAGTTTCGAAATTATGTAACAGTATAAGATAAACGAGAAGAACACGCAAGTAGTCAAAACAACATAAATAAAGAGAAACATCCAAAAACATAGTATCAAAGGTTAATCTAATTCAATCACAATCAAACAGTCACAAGGATGAAATGCTATGCATGTCCTATACTCTATACTTCTTCATCATTTGGTACCATTCTACTCTGAAGTACTTGGTTAGGAGGCCTGATACTATGCCACTACAAAAGTGGACGGACAATTCATGAATGGCCAAGTCCTCATAGATCCCCTCAACTCAACCCGAGACACATATACGCGACGGTCGGGGTACTCTTGTGTTGCACGGTAGTTCCCGGCCTTAGGGAATAACCCACTAATCCATTTAGGAATTCCCCACTAGGTGTACCCCCAAGGTCTATCAGTCTTACCTTACAGTTCGACTGTAGCCCTCCACGATTAGGCTCATTCAGTTGTACTTCCCCGAATCACTAGGTTTGTCAGACCCTCCCTATATGATGACAAAATAATCCTAACTCCAAAATCTACAACACGTATCTCAGACTTACTCGATCATCACAACTCAATAAGTTTCAATATCACTTCATAATATTTCATCATTATATATCTTTATCAGTCAATCACAATAAAATCACAATATTTGGTTTACACTACTCACAATACACAATCCAATTGCATCAATCACATAATAAGGAATTCAATAGGTGACACATTCTAGTAATATCACAAATTCAATCAAGTAACAAAAACATTCGAGTACACATCATTCATACATTAACAATCAGCATAAGATTTCACAAAATCAGACAACATACAATCTTGATATAAATAAATTCACGGTAATTCTATAGGTTACTAGATTATATTTTAATCCTCACTATTACCATTCACATTTTATTAATTAATTATTATTACTCAATAGGGCTCAACCGTACGTAGTAAGCCCCGAATGAACATTTGGGAATTTCAGCATTCCCGTTTATCTCACGTTATTTTATACTCATAAAATTGAACCTCATCTCACCCCTTACCTCGACTGAAGATTCCGTCCAATGAATCTGATATGCTAATGAGTCGTTTCTTTATCGGTCGTCGTCTCTAATAGTCCGCGAGGGAATTAAAACCACATAACCACAAAATACAAATAAATTACTTACTATGAATAAATAAATAAATAAATAACAAAATAAATAATAAATAAGTAAGTAAATGAATAAATACATAATAAAATAAATAATAAATAAATAAATAAGTAAATGAATGAATAAATAATAAAATAAATAAATAAATAAATGATAAAATAAATAATAAATAAATAAGTAAATGAATAATAAAATAATAAATAAATAAATAAGTAAGTAAATGAATAAATGAATAAATAAATAAATAAATAATAAAATAATAAATAAATAAATAACAAAATAAAATAAACAATAAATAAATGAATAAATA
>JBBPBS010000749.1:1477428-1498529 GCA_037974835.1 Cicer judaicum
AACGAATAAACAAATAATAATATAAATAATAAATAAATAAGTAAGTAAATGAATAAATAAATAATAAAATAATAAAATAATAAATAAATAAATAATTAAATTATCTAAATAAATAAGTCTTTGGATGTTAAACAAATTGAGATTATTTATTTATATGTAGATGTGTATAAGATAGAGAATACAATTGCACATGTTTATCTAAAAGGAAATTTAGAGATAACAATAGAAAAATGTCTAGAGAAGTTGTATTCAACAAGAGCTCATATTATTTGATTCAATCATTAATTTAACTTTATTTATTTAATTTCGTAAAACAACCATGTAAAAGAATAATTTAAAAAAAAGTGACATGTGGAAGTTCTTTGATTAAGAAATCAGCAAAAATTAATTGGTATTTGGACTATTTTGTGCAATATCATCAGCAACTTTATCATTACAAAATAATTAAAATAAAAAGGACACATGCCCAATTTTATAATTCAAACTTAATTTCAAATTACCGCAGAAAAATCTAAATAGGTACATAAAATATACTCATTTTATAGAGGAAAATAATTAGTACCAATGCATTTCTCCTATTTCTATAAATAATTGGTATTCAAACAAAATATAATTAATATATAAAATATAGTTAATATTTTATTTTAATCATGAACCTAAATTATCAAATAAAATATGGGAAGGATGGTAACTCATTGTTTAAGGAAATTATTGAGTAATACATTAGTCAGTTAAGATGTGTCAAGGCAATCAAAATACAATAATCACAATCATGCTTAAATTTGGATATATGATAAACTATTACAAAAATTCAAATGTTGCTTGTTACTGTCCTAAATTTGTGAAAATATTGTTTCAGAAATATAGTTTAAATGGAAGGAAATTGTTATTATAATTAAAAGAGAATATTCATATTGGCACTATAAAAAATCTGCCTATTATTACTACATGTTTTGATCAATATACAGAGAGGAATAATACCTTATGGTTATGGTGATGATGCTAGACGGCTTGTGTTCAAGGTGCAGAGAGGAAGAATGCTTTATGCTTTTAGTGATGATGCAAGATGGCTTTTGATCAAGGTATAAAGTGGAAGAATTATTTTATGACTTTTGTGATGATGCAATGCGGCTACTAATCATTCCTAATGCGGCTCCGTTACCTAGTTTTAGCCTAGATTATTACTACTATGATAATAATTATAATTATTATAATAATTATTATTATTATCCTATTTTATTAGAGCTAAAAGTAACAACTAATGTAACAACGTAAATTCACTCCTTATATTATTATATATATATTTATTTATTTTAATTTATTTATTTTTTTGTAAGTAAATTATAGTTAATATTAATAATTTAAATAAATTATTAGGATAAAAAAAATACATAGGAAATTATCACACCACATAGAATACACATATAATACAATTTATTATAATTTACTATTATTTATTAATTAAATATTTAGGGTGTTACGAATTCAGAATTAATTTAAATCCATTAATTTCGTTTATGGTGGATTCAATTTTATTACTTAGGCTATTAATATAAATTATTAGGCTATTAATATAAATTATTAGGCTATTATATGGAGTATTAAATTTAATGACGGCATCATCATCATTATTGTATTTAATAAATAATTAATATAGTTATTTTATATTTATATACTTACATAAAAAGAAATTTAAATAATAAAGGTCTAGATAACAACAACAATACTAAAATACGAGGCTTAGTATGATAGCAATCCGTATATATTATTATTATTTTAAATAAAATAAATAGGTCTAATATCAATTATCAATTATTTTAATTTACGTAACTACAAAGACAACAAAATACACGTAAAAAGATTATTACATCACAAGAAACACATGTATAAAAAAAATATCACTACTTTATAATAATAATAATAATAATAATAATAATAATAATAATAATAATAATAAATTAAGGTATAATAATAAATTGGGGTGTTACAACTCTCCTATTAGATTGTGCTGGAGGTTGAAATCGAAAATGTTAGACAATATATTTTACTATTTACTTAATTTTCTGTTTCATACTAAATGACAAGACAAGAATTCCTAATATTTAATTATTGGTCTCAATTATTATAATTAAAAATGCATAATTTATGTTAATTTTAAATTTAATTTAATTTTTTAAAATATAATAAAAAAAAAAGGAAACTTCATCCTTTGTTAAAATTTGGTACACCATATAGTAAGTCATAAAGAGTTATAGAAAAATAAAATATATATTAATTTCAAGAGTATTTAGCAATAATGACACTAAGAGTTCATTTGTTAAAGACTAAAAGAAAAGTGAGTCGATCCTTAAATTTTAACTCAATAGATAAATACTGATATTATTAGGTTAGACATTTTGTCTTAGGTTCGAACTCAGAATTGCACTGTTATGTGAGTTAATTACGGTGAAATTTATCATATCTTTTAAAATTAAATCAATTAATTAATAAAAGTGATTTATAATCTAAGATTGTTTTTATCCATTTTATGTGAAATAGAATATACTTATCTTCTTTCACATAGTATATATATATTTTCTTTTAAAATCTACTAAACAACAACTTCTTATTTTAATATAATTTTTGAAGATTCATATTAATCTTAAGAAAACAAAATCAAAATCGATAACAATGATTTTTTATTTTATTTTATCTAATAATGGCTTTATTTGTTTAAGATTTTTCAAATATGATTTTGACTTTTTATTTTAAAAAATAATTTTAACGAGAACTTACTTCAAAATAGTAGAAGATCTTCTAGACTTATTTATTAACTATTAGAAAAAGTGATTTGAAATCTAATAACTTAGATATTCATTATTAAAAATTTTAACATGATAAAAATAACTGTTTTTAAAAAAAAGATATAGTTAAAAAATAATTTTATACAAAGTTTTTCAAAATAGCTTTTCAATTTAATTATTTTTTGAAATTTGATTGTCTAAACAAATTATAGTAAATAGATAAAATATTAAAAATAATATTTGAAGATGAACTATTTAAACCAATTTTTCATCTTAAAATTTAGTTTTTAAATTATTAAAATGATTTTTAAATAAATCTTAAACAAAACGCCTCCCATAATCTATAATAATATATGGAGCTGTTCGGTTAACAAAATAAATGGCAATACAATGTGTAAGTAGAAATATTTATTTGTTTATAATTTGGACCATTGACAAATGTATTCTTTCGCTTATAATGGAGGCTTAGGAAATACCTTCATTACTTTTTAAGTGTTAACTTAAGGTATATTTACATAAATCAATCAATTTTATTTATTTTCAAGAAAAAAAATATTGTTATTTATCTTTTTCGGTGATACTTCTTCCTCAATTATAATTTCATTGCACAATGCTAGCCATGAAACATCTTTTAAGACGTTAGTATATAAGTTCTCTTAATTATATGGTGTTCAATAATAACTTTTATATTTAATTTGTGACTCTTATTCAATTTGATTATCCAACAAATTTGTTCTTAAGCAAGTCCAATCTACTTGCACTATCGGTTTTTTCATCTTTCATCCATACACTTGCATTATTGTTGGTTCACTTGCATCAACAATATACACATTTTAATTATTATTGTTAGAAATATTTTTGATACAAAGAGTCGGTTACATTTAAGTGAAATTATCGGTTTAGACACCGCTGTTGGAGTCATGATGCAATGGATTATCACATAAGACTAAATGAAACACACAAATTGTTTAGATATTATATTTTCACCAAAAACTTTAAGATATTCATTATATAAATCTTATCACACGTATAGTGTCCAATTTTTAAAATAATATAAAAATTTTATTTGCACTTAACTCACGTCCAACATCAATGTTCAATAAAAATATAAGAATAATTAATTATATATCTCATGTAATACACGAGAATAAATTTCTTTAATAATTCATACATTTAATATGGTTTACGATTTTTGTTTTTTTATATTTTTTCCTCCAATCTTATTTATAAATAAAAAATATATATATATTTTAATTAAATACATCAATTTCTCTAATTAATTTTTGCATTACTCTTAATTAGAACAATAATTTTATCCTTTTGAATTTCTCAAATGATCACTCAAGAAAACCATTCACACATCCCTCTCTTTAAAGGCTTGCGACATGAATAAATAAATTATAAAAGCCCTGTCTCCTCATCTAACCACTTTCCATCCCAATTCCCACACCATATAGGAACAAGTTAGGCAATGTTATTCAAGGCTGCAAAATCAATATCTTCCCAATTAAAGAATTCTCATTATTAATTGAAACCATCCTATCTTATTCTCCTTACAAAACATAACTTCAAATAGTGCCACCATCGACCACCACCCAAACTTCAAAATAAAAGAATAATATTTAACTAAATTACTCTTCTAAATTATTGATGTATTTACTATTATCTTTAATGCAAATTAAATAATGAATTGAGAGGAATACGTAAATTATAAATAAATTAAATAATACAATAAAAAATTTATTTCTATAAATGAATCAATTATTGTAGGACGAATTAAGTACTTCATTCAAAATAAAATATAAGTAAATTCAATAATTTCTCTATCATTGAATGAAAAACTCTCTAAAATACAGCCCCTAATTTAATATTACTTTTAATGAAAAACTCTCTAAAGTACAGCTCCTAATTTAATATTAGCCATTGAGAGTAATTTAGGCAACAATCTTAACTTTTTATTGGAATTACATTGATTAAATGTGATTAATAATATTTTTTTTAATATGTATAATATGTCTATTTTTACTTATAAATTATTCATGAGAATATTATTTATATACGAGAGATTACATAAATTTATGCATCCGCTGCCTCTTTGGAAACGTTTAGTGTTACCCTACCTACAAACATTTAAACAGGAACTAAACTAAATTTAAAAGACCACATACATATATTTGTCATTTTAAAAATAATTATTATTAAACATTTAATTCATTCA
This sequence comes from Cicer judaicum, assembly GCA_037974835.1. Classification (NCBI taxonomy): domain Eukaryota; kingdom Viridiplantae; phylum Streptophyta; class Magnoliopsida; order Fabales; family Fabaceae; genus Cicer; species Cicer judaicum. The sequence continues at coordinate 1,482,430 of JBBPBS010000749.1, forward strand.
ACTTAACACCTTAAAAACTTATTAAATTAATTTTACTAATAACTCTATATCATCTATTAATAATTTTATATAATTATATTTGTTACACATGTACTAGAACATGAATGTTTTATTCGTTTTGACTTTCATATTATTTTTCTTTCAAAAAGAATTTCATATTATTTTCAATAATCATGTTAGCTAAGACAATAATTGAGAAGTGCCATCAAGATTACACTTTTTAAATTTAGACGGGTATATTAAATCACATAAATTTAGTTGATTTTATCTCAATTTTAATCCATTAGAAAACTTGTATTGAAAAAAAGAGAATGTGTTGTTAGAATAATTTTATAAAACAATGAGAATTCTACCCTACATCCCATATCTAAACCTGTCATCCCTTTAATAAACGTGAAAATATAATTTTGTCCTTTATAAAATCTTTAACTTATCATATTTTCACCCCTCTTTTCAAAATATTCAAAAGTTTTTAAAATTTCGAAATCATAATTTTTAAAATTTTTGAAACTTTCAAATAATTAGAAATCTGATAATTAGAAAATTCCATAATTTTTGAAACTTTCAAATATTTCGAAACTTTCTATATTTGAAAACTTTTGAAACTTTTTAAATTTAGAAAATTTTAAAACTTTCTAAATTTTTGAAATGTAATTCTTATTTCGAAAATTTTTAAATTTGCAAACTTTTGAAATTTTTCATATTTAAATATTTTTGAAACTTTTCAAATTTTTAAAATATAATATTTATTTCAAAAAATTCTAAATTTAGAAACTTTCAAAATTTTAAAAACTTTCAAAATTTTCTAAAATTTCAAAACTATTAATTTTAAAACTTATTATAAACAATTAAAAAAAATATAATTACATTTTCATCTATATTAAAGGGTAGTACTAGTAGGTATATAGGTGCGGGTGCATGGTATTATGGATGTGTCATGGATATATATAGCAACCACGTTACAACATGGATAATTATTAATTACTAGTATCAAACATACATATACTTTAGCTTTGATGTGAAGTTAATTTCCCGTCAACCATTGTACCATAGTACTTTATGTGGAAAGATTTTTTTGTTAGCACCATTTAATATATGATACATGAAATGCAAGAATTAAATGATTAATTTCATAACCATATTTGTTCAAGTACATAAAATGATGAAATATTTTATTTTCATCAGAATGATATGACTCCGCAATGAATATAAGGTTCATAAAGCAACCAATTTGACAACATTACTATTAATTTGTTCCATTTAATGTTCATCTAACCATCACTGCTAACTTCTGTATAATCATTATGACTCAACTAGTGAACGATTTATTTTATTTTTATTTTTATTTTTATTTTTCTTTATGTAAGTAAAATAAAAATAAATAATAAGATGAAATATTTTTCTTTTTAAAATTATGACTTTTTTATTTTAATTTTTTTAAAATTATTTATATTTAATTTTTATTTTATAAATTTTTTATAAAAAAACTTTAAAAGTAAAAATTAAAAATAAATAATTTTTTTTAAAAAAATTTATTTAACTCTAAATGATAAAGAGTTTAAGGGATACTTCAATTAATTAAATACAAAGAAATAAAGTTAACCACTTTGCGGAAAAGTTAAAAGGTTACCATGCCATTTTGACAAAACTAAACTTAAATTATTTTATATATTTTACCAATATGTTGGTAATTTTCAATAAAATTTGATAGCACCTTTTTTAATATTGGTTCCAAATCATTATCAGCATAAGCTGCATTTACAACATTGTAGCAAGATTTAACACTAAAATCATTGACCCTATCACGAATCGAATTAGAAGCTCTATAGTAGTTATGTATTCTTGGTATTTCGTATTTTTTTTATATATCTTTCTTGATAAGTTGGAAGCGTAATAAATCAGTCCATCTTGTGGATAATATTAGAAGTAAAAATTAGTGAAAGTTAATTATAAAAGTTACTTAGAGAGAGTATTTAGGTGGTTAGTTTGTCGGTGGAAAACTAACATAATTGATATGAGGGGCCAAATATATGAAGAAAAAATTAATAATATTTTTTTAATTATTATATTAAATTTAACTAATGAGTGAAAAAATTTATAAAAATTAAGACTACAATAAAGAAGAAGAAAAACACACAAAAATTATTTAAAAAAGTAATGTTTAAGATACTTTAAATCAAATTTATCTATTTTAATTAACAATGTAAAGTCATGACAATTTTATTATTAAAAATATTTTATTTAAAATTACAGTAAAAATTGAAGAACTCAAAACAATACTAAAAAATATCAATCAAGTGATAATTGATCGGAGTAGTTAAATATATATTATTGGGTCTCTTTTTAACATCAAAATGGTGGACCACCTCAAAATTTTCCAAATCAGGCCTTCAACATGATATATACAATTACATATGGTATTTTGTGGGCTCGTAATAAAAAATCCTTTGAAGATAATCAATAAATTAGATTGTGTATCCCCAATTGAACTTGTACTCCAAAATATAAAAACTCAAATTTATCTTTTTTATTTTTATTCAATTAAAAATAAAAAAAGTATTCCATAACTTTATCTTCTCACTAAAATTTTTTATAGTTAAATTTTTTCTCCCAAAAGTCCAAAACATAAATTAAAACTACAAAAAATAAAATTACATGACTTATATATAGTGGAACCATTTTAAGATAAATGTGGATACAGCCATGTATCATACTCTTTGGGCTTTGTGTCCTCCTCAGGCCCAAATCTCTTTTATGATTTGATATTTTTTATTTAATTTTATGTTTATCTTAACTTTGCTTAAGTCTTGTCTTCTTCCTAGAACAACGGTTTTATGAATGATTCTCAAGTTTTACAATGTATGTTTTGGACCGACATGTAGCTTCTTTTTTGTTTATTTATCCTCATAATTACATAAAATATGAAAATGTTTATAAATTCGACAATGATTAAATACGATTAAAAATGTAAAACACAGTTTCTAGTTCAATTTTGTTTATGTTCCTCGTCTTTTAGGTCCAAAAAGTTTTTCTACTTCTTATTTTAATTTCATTTAATAATTTATTAATGTCATAGATTCATAATAAACTAATTAAAAATTGAGATAGAATAAAACAAATATTTTAATTAATGTTGTTCTATTTCTTTCTACTTCAAGTACTATTGCTCATTTGGATAGGGATACTGTTTCTATGTATAAGAAGTATGGTTTTCAATAATCAAAAGTTTTTCTCATATGTGTATCTTATGGTTTCTTTTATGAGTAGGTTGAATTTAGGTTGTTGAATTACTTTTTTATGCAGGGATGTATATAGTGACTAACACATTCCATATGCAAGTAAGTGGAAACAAATACTTATAAATGTATTCATGATTTTCTTCAAAATTTCAATTTATGAGTTTGTTTTAAGTTATTTTATTTTCTCTTCTATTTTTTAACATTGTATGTATAATATTCTTTTCTAGGTTGTATTTAAAGTATTAAAGCATCTTTATAAATTGTCTAGTGTCATATTAAAGGCTTTCTAAAGTGGATTCTCCAATTATACAGTAACGCAGGATAATAGCTTTTAAATGCTAGCAACAAGTTATCAAGTGTATTGATATTTTTTTTACTTTTAGAATGGGTGAACTCTTGATATATATTTGTTGAACTTGTCTGACACTTCATCTTCATGTAGTAACAATATTTTATTCTTAGCCAAAGAAATAACTATATTAATTTAAAATAACTTTCAAAATATGAATTTGTTAAGGAGGAACCCTCCTAATACACACAAATTATGTTACTGAATTTATTTTATAAGGTCTCTCATGTTACAAATCAAGACCCATAATTATAAAATGATAGAAGAGTCTATTCCTGTAGCTATTATTTACAGAGTTCATTACAAAGCAATGTTTTCAGCCTTTACGGCAACAAAAAACATTGAAAACAAAAAAGGCGAAACCCTATTTTTACAAACAGACTTGACCAAGACAAACACTGTTATTCCAAAAACCATCATCTGGAAAGATATTGATCTTCCTGAAGAATGGATTCTGGAAGGAGCTGTTAAACCACAATCTCTACAACAGTAAAAAACAAACAACAATCTCAAAGAGGTCATACAGTACAACGATGGTAGAGTAAAACTAAGTTTTTCAAGAACTTCTAGTGCTAGATATTCTGATGCTAGTTCTTCCAGACCATCTCCAGTCGTTCTTTTACCTCAAAAATTAGAAACCATCACAAAACCACGTTTCTTGTGTTCCAATATTCTGAGTGCTTCTTTCCAAAACGTTGACTACTCTACAAATATACCTCATCAAATTTACACAGCACATCAAAGCACAAATGAGGAGCAACAAAACATTTCTCCACCGACTTCACCATCTTTTTCTGCTATAATTGAAAATGTTGTTAATGAACTTAACATTTTAGAAAAAGAATTTGAAGTTAATAAAACTATTCTCCATGAAGATTTTTATGCTTCCAAAAATAAGGACAAAAGAATTTGGTTCTTCAAAAATTTTCTAAAACAAAGGCATGATATTCAGAATGAGTTTTACAAATTCATTTTACAAAATAAGACTCATATTCTTTTTTTTGAATGGTTTGAATTTTATGTTAAACAAAACCGAATTTCTTATCATTTCACGCAAAATCTAGGATCTATTAATCCCATAACAACCAGAAACAAAACCCCATAATGGGATTTAGCAACTGGACAAAAGGTCCAGTCTAAGCACCCACCTTTGAGACAAATCATTATAACGCATCCTGAAAAACCAGTAGAACCTGCTCCTTTCAAAATCCCAAGTGAAAGTTCTGAAAAGGATATTCGAAATATCCTTCAACAGAATAATTTTACAAATGTCCATCTTAGTACTATAGCCAAACAATTGACTAAGATAGAAGAAAATCAACAAAATACCATTGTCTCTTCGATTGAGAAGACTGATCCAAAACTAAAAAACCCAGTTTTTAAACCATTCCAAACCTCAAAAACAAGCCAAAAGCTGTTTAGGGAAGGTAAATCAGAATTCACCCAAGCCCTACATGAACAACTCAGTAGAATAGAACATTCCTCTACCTCCACACTGATGGTAGCTAAGGATACCTTTGACAAAACAATTACAACTTTAGACCAAGTTTCTGAAACCGAACAAAAACCACAAAACCTGTTCAAACTTCAGTGGCAAAAGGATCAGCCTTTAGCCATGGTCACAACACTAGACTTAGGTATTGAAAATAGACCAAATGTCCTCTCTCAATCCAAATTCAATGCCAACACTGTCTATGAATGGAACATAGATGGTATGTCTGAATATAACATTTTAGGACTCCTCCAACAAATGACGATGACATCAAATGCTTATAAAACCCAAACTAATACACCCGACAAAGCCATAGCCGAACTCCTAATAGCAGGATTCTCAGGCCAACTCAAAGGATGGTGGGATTACCATCTCACACCCCTTTAACACTTAGAAATCTTAAATGCAATCCAAACCACAGAGGAAGGAATTCTCAACCTCGACGAAATAGGAAACCCAATACCAGATGTGGTTGCAACACTAATACACACAATTAGCTTGCACTTCATAGAGGACCCATCACACTTAAAAGACAAAAATGCTAAACTCCTTTCCAACCTTAGATGTAAAAAACTTTCTGAGTTCCAGTATTACAAAAACACTTTCCTTACCAGAGTTATGCTAAGGGAAGACTCGAACCAACCATTCTAGAAAGAAAAATTTCTTGCAGGACTCCTAACCCTTCTAGGAGAAAAGGTTAGAAACAAAATCAAAGAAGTTTATGGGGTAAACCAAATCCCATATAACCATTTAACTTGCGGGGAATTGGTTAGCTTCACTCAAAAGGAAGGTTTGAAAATCTGCCAAGATTTGAAACTCCAAAAGCACCTAAAATGGGAAATGAAAAGGACTAGCCTAGAACTAGGAACTTTTTTGTAAACAATTTGAAATACCCATGACCAATATCTCGAAAATCTGTGAAGGATCTTGCTCGAAACCATTTACAAAACCACACAGAAAATCTTTCACCAAAATAGACAGACTTGAATTCTATAAAAAGTCTAAGCCCCAAAATTCTTTCAACCAAAGAAAACCCAATTTTTATAAGAAAAAACCTTCCCAAAAGAAGATTGGACCTCAAACCTCAAAACAAATAACTTGTTACAAGTGTGGCCAGACGGGACACATTTCTAGGTATTGCAAGAGAAATAGAAAACTCCATGAACTCCAAATTGATGAAGAACTAGTCAGAAGATAGAGGCAATTCTTTTAGAAACCTCTGATGAAGAAACTGTTACAGACTCTGGAATAGGTTCATTAGAAGATGATAAACCATTACAGTTCGACGAACTGGGAGCCTCCGATTCTCTTAGTGATTCAGAAGCAAGTACAAAATCCATCAATGTTTTAACAAAGGATCAAGTGATAATTCTTGATATAATAAAACAGGTTGATGATGTAAAACTTCAAAAGGAAATAATAGGAAAACTATTAAATACTTTTGAAGGTCAACCTTCTTCATCCTCTTCACCTTCCACTTCCTCTTCAAAACTTCTTCCTAAAACCACTTATGACCTAACAAATATCTTGGAAAAAAGAACCAAGACACAAAACCATGTCACGATTCAATCTCTTCAAGAAGAGATTAAAATCGTAAAACAAGAGTTAAAAACTCTTAAACAAAAGCAAGAAGTTGATTCAAGCATTCTTTATAATCTCCTTTCCCAGGTACAAAATCTAACCTCTTCAGACCATGAACAGGATGAAGACGAAAGAGAAAATGAAGAGTTCTCTAACAAAATTGAAAACTTAGAAGGACTCCTTGAAGATTTCTTGTTCGTTTTAAGATCTATAACAACAAGAAAATATTTAATTAGAATTAATTTAGTTTTTTCTGATGATTTCAAATTTGAAACAATTGCACTTTTCGATACTGGGGCAGATTTAAATTGCTTAAAAAGTAGCATTGTTTTAGATAGATTTCTTCAAAAATCTAATGAAAAACTTGTTGCGGCTAATAACTCCAACATGATTATAAAAAGCAAAACGGAGGCTTCCATTAAAAATGGTAATGTTTCTATCAAAACTCCTTTTGTTTTATTAGAAGATATTACTCATGCTGTCATTTTAGGGACTCCTTTCATTAATATGATGACTCCCTACTCGGTCAACTACGATAGTATTTCTTGCAAAACAAAAGAAGTAAAAATCATTTTCCCTTTTATTGAAAAACCAAGAACAAAGAATTTAAATCTTTTAAAAGCTTGTTCTGTTTACAAATCTGAATTAAATTGTTTGATTCAAGGAAAAGAAAAACATTTATATTTCTTAAAACAAGATGTTTCTTTTCTCAAAATTGAACAACGATTACAAAATAATTTCGTAAAAAAACAAATTGCAGATCTCCAAAAGAGGATTGAAAATTAAATTTGTTCGGATTTACCAAATGCTTTTTGGAATAGAAAACAACATATGGTAGACCTACCATATGAGAATGGCTTTTCCGATAGGCAAATCCCAACTAAAGCTAGACCTATTCAAATGAATTACAATCTTGAAACACATTGCAAAGCAGAAATCCAAGACCTTGAACAAAAGGGTCTAATTACAAAATCTAGGTCACCCTGGAGTTTTGCAGCCTTCTACGTAAATAAAAATTCTGAAATAGAAAGAGGTACACCGAGGTTGGTCATCAACTATAAACCTTTAAAAAAAGATTTAAAATGGATTCGTTATCCGATTCCAAACAAAAAAGATCGTTTACAAAAATTACACTCTTCTTCTATATTTTCAAAATTTGACATGAAATCAGGGTTTTGGCAAATTCAAATTGATCCAAAAGATCAATACAAAACAGCTTTTACGGTCCCTTTTGGCCAATATGAATGGACAGTAATGCCTTTTGGATTAAAAAATGCTCCTTCAGAATTCCAGCGAATTATGAATGAGATTTTTAATCCATTCTCGAAATTTTGCATTGTCTATATTGACGATGTCCTAATATTTTCTTAAACCATTGAACAACATTTCAAACATCTCAGAACATTTTTAATGATTACTAAGAAAAATGGAATGGTTGTTTCAAAATCCAAAGTCTCTCTTTTCCAAACAAAAATCCGTTTCCTAGGACATTACATCTCCCGTGGCACTATTACGCCCATTGAGAGGTCCCTGTCCTTCGCTGATAAATTCCCTGAAAAAATCCTTGACAAAACACAATTACAAAGATTTTTAGGATCTTTGAATTATGTTTTAGACTTTTGTCCTAACATTAACAGGATAGCAAAACCCCTTCACGGTAGATTAAAGAAAAAACATGTCGCGTGGACTGAAGAACACACAAAGACAGTTCAAATTATCAAAAAGCAAGTCAAAGAAATACCTTGCCTACATTTAGCTGACCCATCAGCCTAAAAAATTGTTGAAATAGATGCTTCTAACATAGGATATGGGGGTATCCTTAAGCAAAAAACTGATAACAAAGAATGCATTGTTCAGTTTACATCTGCACATTGGAATGATTGCCAAAAGAATTACTCTACTATTAAAAAAGAAATTCTTTCAATTGTCATGTGTATTACAAAATTTCAAAGTGATTTACTCAACCAAAAATTTTTACTTCGAATTGATTGCAAATCTGCAAAAGAAATTTTACAAAAAGATGTTCAAAACATTGCATCAAAACAAATTTTTTCCAGATGGCAAGCAATTCTTAGCATTTTTTATTTTGAAATTGAATTTATAAAAGGAGATCAAAACTCAATTCCAGATTTTCTAACTAGAGAATTTCTCCAAAATAGGACTTGAGTGATGCCGAGAAAATCTAAAAGAATCGAGGTCCACAAGGACAAACCTCAAGAAACTCCAAAACCGATCTCTTCTGCCAAACCAATACGGTCTTGGAAAGAAGCTGTTGAAGAAAATGATGGTCAAAACCAATTACAAAAATGGCTTGCCAGCCAAGCAACAATTGGTCGTGAAAATTTTCAAGAAATCAAAGACTCACTTGAAGAAAACCTACAACTACAAAAAGTTGCAAAACTCCACAAACTACAACAGGAAATTGAATCCCTCCAGATTCAATTGCCTTCGTATGCGGGACAGGAGAGGGGAGAATCTTCAAAAAACCTTTCTTAGAAAATTATTTCAAAAACCTTACAGGAGGAACCATCCTATAAAATAATTTCAAAACTCTCTCAAGGAGAAACCTCAAAAATTATTTTAAATGATTCTGAAAATACTTTGTTCAGACACAAGCTGAATATTTTGTCAAAACTGATTACCAAAACATTTGGACAATTGAGGATCATTTCTATAATAGAAATCCTCAATCCGTCATCTCAAAGATTTTCCCAAAAGGCTGGTTTTTTAAACCATATGATTTATCAAAATCGCAGCCTTATTATAAATCTATTCTTGAATGTACAAGTTCTGTAACCATTCAAGACAACCCAAAAGAAGGTCCAGTTTCCTATTCAATTGCAAAAATCCACAAAATCATCCCACCATCAGAATGGGGATCAAACTTACACACACTAAAACAATTCCCACTCGATTTCAAAAATTCAATAAACCATTGCAAAACCTTTAATTATTGGGATTATCAGCAAGCCTGGTATAATACCTTTCTGATCCAAAACCAAAAATTTAGCCATACTTGGCTATTTTTCTTTAACCTTACTATGGAACCTTCGAAAATTCCTCAATGGTTTGCTCATTGGTGGAAATTCTTTAGCTCTATTCCAGATATTTTAAAACGGAAGTCCAAGAAAGCTTCCAATTGTACAAAACAAATTACAAACCAACAGACAGAGAACGCATTTTCCACCCCCTAATGCTATTCTCTACAAAACAAATTCTACCATGGCTTTTAGCATGGTATTTTGACATCAACCTAAAAGAGAACCAAACCATCCTTGTCAGAAAATTCAAAGTCAGATGGTGGACAAAATTCTCTATTCCACAAAGTCTCAAGAAGCAAGCAGTATCACATGGCTCCAAAAACAAGGAATGAAGAAACCAGACCAAATGGTAACTACATTCTTGGTCCAAAAGTCTTTTGCCCAAACTCAACTAGCAGCGGCAAAATCCGAAGAAGAATATTTTGAAATCATGGCCCAACTCCTCAAAAGTAAGGCCCAATCATCAAAACATTCCTCAGACAGTGTTTCAGAAGATACCATTAATATGGATTATGAAAATGAAGACGACTGTTTTGGCATTGTACCCATAACATAAATGGCCCGATTCCAGACTTAAAAAAACATAGTCTAGAATACCATAAATGGGCTTGGCCCGATTCCAGACTTAAAAAAAAAAGTAATTTGAAAAACAGGAAACAAATATTTTCTGAAAAGCAAAACGCAAAAGCAAAAGTTGATTGGCACTTGTCTGCCATCTCCACCAGCACTCAAACGTGGCACCGAAAGTGGAAAGAATCTCATCATTTCCTCCACCACTTAATACAGCACAAGCGTAATCCTTTCTCTATATAAAGAAGGCTCCCCTTCAAGCTCAAGGAAGAGTGAAATACAACAAGCATATATCTGTTAAGAAATCTTGAGAATTTCCTAAAGTGTCTCCTATATTTTTCATAATCTTGTATTTTCTTTTTTCCGTTTTCAAAACCAAGTTTCCATTGTAAGTATTTGTTACTATGTATTAATTAAATTCTGTTTTGTGTGCATTCAATTTGTGTTGTGTTTTATGCTGTACAAATAAGTATGTTCTGCACTTGCAGCTAATGGCTGATCTTGTGCATCAGAAACTGCATTTATTTTATTTCGATTTGTTTTCAATTTGCTTTCTTTTTTCCATTGTTGGTGACCCTTCGATCTAGGACGTTCGTTGGTATATATATATATATATATATTTTAGTTTTTGTTGGAAATTAGATTAAAAAATAGATATATATAGAGAATCAAAATTTTGAACAATTTGTGCTATAAATTAGCTAGGAAAATATTTCCATAATATGCCTCTTATCTATGTTAAGACAAATTTGGGAGCTATAGCAAATCTATAACTATATTATTTTTGTTAGAGATTAGCTACTCTATAATAACAATACACAATAGTTTTGGTTAATATAAATAACATTCGTAAAATATGTTGTCCTAAATTAATTTTAAAAGTGTTCTATTACATCAATGACAAATCACATGTTTACTTCAAAAATTTGAAAGAGACCAACTTCTTGATTTTTAAAATAGAGAGATAAATTTAATAAATTATTGAAAATAGAGGAATTAAAACTGCAATTAAGTCTAAAGTCTATCAAAACTTCAATTTCAACTTCGGAAGTTACTCATTTTTTAAATTTTATTAATAATATATAAAAAATTAATGTATTTAGATGGTTCTATATCATAAAATTTTGTGATATTTAAAATATGTCAAATTACCATTTATTTTAATTAAAAAATATGAAAAATGATCAGAACGGTCATATTTAAAAATACGAAGACTAATTCTACAAATTAATAAAAATATGATGACCAAAATTGAAATTAAGACAAAATAAAAAATGATATGAAATTAATAGGAAAATAACAAAAACAACGTCAAGTTGATTTTTTGAAGATTTGTTGTTGATAAACATAAACAAATCAAGTTTCAAAAAGTTGAAGAATAAAAAGAAAGAAAAAAAGAAAAACAACAAAGAAGAATTGTAGCATCAAAGAAGAAATACACATATTAATTAAATTTGAAGAAGATGAAGCAAAATCCAAATAACAAACATTTGTATTAAACAAAAAATATAGCAAATCAAACTTAATAAAGATAAGGAAAAAAAAAACTTAGTGAAACACAAAGAAGTGGGAATATTATTAAGGGAAGAAATGCATGAACAAAAGAAGCCTACATAATTGCAGTTCTTTCAATACCAACAAAATAATAATTATTTTTAGAAAAATTCAACAAGCTGATTTTTCTAGAAGCAGAAAAAGGACAGAATAATTGTAATGGACATTCAATATTTATGCGTTACTAGTTAACATATAAAAATTAAAACCAATTAAATAATTAATGTTGAAAATATATTTATATTTATTATATATTATGTAAATAAGAATAATATTTTTTGTATTTATTGCTTCGAGTCAATATAAAATCGACTCTGTTGTGTAGTTTAGACATACGATTTCACTATATGTCTCTCATTTTCTCTTATTCAATATGGTATGTATAGCCTATTAAGAGAGACAACCATATACCGTGATTACCTGGGACCCACTATCCTTCAATGAGAGTTTTTTTCCGGTAAATCGTGCCCCAATTCTGGTTTACCCCTTCTTTGTCACTTTTCGTTTATTTTTCAGCAGATTAGTCGCAGTACTGTTCATTGCGCTGACACTACATCGTCAACAACACTGTTCATCACGCGTGGTGATGTTCATTGTGCGTGGTACTGTTCATCGCACACACACAAATTGCATCTTCCGCCACTATTTCGTTGTTGGTTTTAGGTAATTGATTATTGATTATGGCTACTTATGAAGGTTTTCTTTGGTAGGTAGAGTATTGTCAAAACTCAAGTTCCGTTGTTTCGGCCACACAAAGTGGTAATTCACATGTTTGTATCTCACCTTCTCATAGCCCATAGATTCTCAATTCTGGTGCATCTGACCACATCACTTGTAATAAGGCTCTTTTCTCCTCTCTCACAACTTCTGGTTATTTACCTAGAATAGCCTCAGCCAATGGTTCCCAAACATAGTCTCAAGGGATTGACACTGTCCAAATTCTCCCTACTCTATTACTTATGTTGTCTTTATGTGCCTGCATGTCCATTTAATTTAATTTCTATCAGTCAATTGACTCATTCTCATGATTGTGTTGTCACATTTACTAATTGCAATGTTAATTTGCAAGATCAAATATCAAGACGACAAATTGGTGTTGGATATGAGTCTAATGGCCTTTAAACCCATCAATGGTATGCCTTACCAGATATTATCCTCTTATGATACATGCTCACTTAGGTTATCCAATTCTTCCCAAACTTCAACAGTTAGTACCTAATCTAATCAAACTATCTAGCTTAAATTGTGAGTCGTGTCAGTTAGAAAAACACACTCGTAGTCATTTTCCTGATCGAGCTCACAAACGAGCTTCGTCCTTGTTTGCTTTAGTTCACTTAGATGTTTGGGGTTCTTTTTGTTACCTTTATCGATAATTTTTCCTGTTGTACGTGGTTGTTTTTAATGAAAAATTGGTTTGAATTATTTTCTATTTTTGAACAATTTTATAAGGAAATTAAAACTCAATTTGGTGTATATATTCGCACTTTGTGCAGTGATAATGCCCGTGAATATTTGTCCCATCAATTTCAAAATTGTATGACCTCTAAAAGCATTCTTCATCAAACATCTTGTGCTCATATACCCACAAAATGGGGCAGCTGAACACAAATATCAGCATCTTATTGAAACCACTCATACTCTCCTTCTTCATGGTAATGAACCATCTTGCTTTTGGGACGATGTTGTTCTAATGGCGTGTTATCTTATAAACCGCATGCCTTCGTTTTTTCTTGATAACAATGTTCCTCACTCTATCCTCATCCCTCGTACCCCTCTTCACTCACTTCCTGCTCGTGTCATTGGGTCTACATGTTTTGTCCACAATCTCACTCCTGGTCTTGATAAACTTTCAGCTCGATCACTAAAATGTATCTTTCTTGGTTATCATCGGTCCTAAAAAGGTTATCGTTGTTATTCTCCTACTCTTAGGCGATATCTCATATCGACTGATGTCACATTTTTTGAGTCTATTACATACTACGAGTTGTTTTCCGATTCTTTGTTTGCAATTATTCATGTGGACCTACCAGAGTCTGTTTTACCTTCTCTTTTACCATTAGTTCCTATTACGTATGTTCCACCTCAGACACATCTGATGGCCCCTCTCGTTGTCCCACTTGAGACTCCTTTTATGGATCCTCCAACTGTACAATCTCTTCATACATACCGTCATCATCAACCACTATCAGTTGTACATGTCCCTACACATGTTCTTGATACCGAAGTCATTCCAGATGCTACTTTGCCGCCACCTCATTCTTTATTGGATCTGACCCTTGATATTCATATTGCTATTCGTAAAGGTATACGTCCTACTCGTAACCCATCCCTTCATTATATTGGTTTGAGTTACCATCGTCTTTCTCCTTGACATTATACTTGTTTGTCTTCTCTGTCTTCTATTTCTATTCCTAAATATCTAGGTGAAGCTTTATTCCACCCAGAGTGGAGACAAGCAATGATTGACGAGATGTGTCCACTTTAGAGTAATGGTACCTGGTATTTGGTTCATTTACCATATGGGAAGTCTTTAGTAAGATGTCATTGGCTTTATACGGTGAAAGTTGGTCTTGATGGTAAGATTGATTGTTTTAAAGATCGTTTGGTGGTAAAAGAGTACACTCAAATTTTTGGTCTCGATTTCAATTACGCTTTCTCCCCTGTGGATAAGATGACCTCTGTTAGACTACTCCTTTCTATTGCAGCCATCAGACATTGGTCTATGCACCAACTTGACATTAAAAATGCTTTTTCGCGTGCTAAACTTGAAGAAAAAGTGTATATGGAGCAACCACCTGAGTTTGTTGCTCAGGGGGAATCCTCTTCCATGGTTTGTCAACTTCAGAGGTCTCTGTATGGTCTTAAATAGTCTCATCGAGCTTGGTTTGACAGATTTAGCATTATATTGCAACAATTTGGTATGATTCAAGGTGAAGTCGATCATTCTCTTTTTTATCGCCACTCAACCCAAGAGTGCCTTTACTTGATTGTCTATGTAGATGATATTGTCATAATTGGTAGTGATCAGTAGGGCATACTCCATTTAATACAAAATTTATCTCATCAGTTTCAAACTAAAGATCTTGGCAAGCTCCACTACTTCTTGGGTATTGATGTAGCCCAATCTAAGGACGGTTTAGTAATTTCACAAATGAAATATGTCATGGATATTCTTAAAGAGACAAGTTTATTGATTGCCAAATTGGTTGATACTCATATGGATCCAAATGTCAAACTTCTACCTAATCATGGGGAACTACTTTCAGATTCAAGGAGATACAAAAGATTGATTGATAAATTAAACTACCTCATAGTCACCCGTCCATACATTTCTTTTGTTGTCATTGTGGTAAACCAATTCTTAAACTCTCCTTATCAAGAACGTTGAGATATTGTGATACGAATCTTAAAATACATTAAAGGTGCTCTAGGAAAATGTCTAATTTATGAAAATAGAGGACATATACTCAGATAGTTGGTTATTCAGATGTCGATTGGGCAGACTCACCCATTGATAGGCGCAAGATCTAACGCTGAAGCTGAATACATGACTATGGCATTAGTGACATGTGAGCTCATTTGGTTGAAACAGTTACTCAAAGAGCTTCAATTTGAAGAGGCAACACAAATGATATTATTCTGTGATAATCAAGTAACATTCCACATTGCCTCTAATCTGGTTTTTCATGAGAGGAACAAACATATTGAGATAGATTGTCGCTTTGTAAGGGAGAAGATCGAATCAGACGACACCACTACTAGCTTTGTTAATTCCAGTGATCAATTGGCAGATGTATTCACTAAGTCTTTGAGAGATCCTCGAATCAGTTATATATGTAACAAGCTTGGCACATATGATTTATATACTCCATTTTGAGGATGAGTGTTGAAAATATATTTATATTTATTACATACCATATAAATAGGGATAATATCTCTTATATTTATTTTTGTATTTATTGTCATGATCTTATATAAATCCGACTCTGTTGTGTAGTTTAGACACATAGTTTCATCATATGTCTCTCATTTTTCGTATTCAAGAGTTAATTTAAATTATAAAAATGGAAATGTGTTTGTACAATATGTATTGCTTTTGAATGGTGTAAAGTTTACATAATCACTTTTAAATTTTTTATACATAGTGATGCTCAATAGATTTGTAATAATTTAGAAAGTTTTTATTTTTTTATTTTTTTTTTGTGAATTTCACATTTTGTTTAAATTGTATTACTTTGTTTGTTATGTGTATTAAGATTTATGCTTTTTTTTTT